>CAJNDV010037141.1:47967-69883 GCA_905221635.1 Symbiodinium sp. CCMP2456 | reverse complement strand
GCATGCATACAGTCACATACAGTCACATACATGCTTACCTACTATCCGTCCTTCTTCCTTCCTTACTGAAACCCATATTCCCTACCAAACCTCATGCCTTGTTCTGGGTTCTCGTTAAGGCATTCAATTTTAAGTTACTATAAGGGATCTATAGTATATGATAGGGTTCGTTATCATGGGAACTTAAATTAAACCCCTTAAGAAAAGTGTTTCGGGATGAGCATACCAGAAATCCCACCAACCGTCCGCGCCTGAGGGGCTGGGAGACCGCACTCGCAGCTGAGGGGCCACCTCGTCCATCGCTCTGTGCATCTTGGTGTCTCTGACGCTCTTTCAAAAACGGAGAGCAAGCGAGAGAATTGGAGACGGAAAAGATGGACAGACAGACAGACGGACGGAATCTCATTAGAGCCACGGCACTTTTGTGAGAGCCACAAGCAACTTTGACGGATGGATGGACCACCGACAGGGTGGTGAACAGACGGGCCGGAAACACCGCCACGCTGGCTGTCCGACGCAAACTCGCCTATGAATGCCGCACCCGGCAGTGTTTGCGCCTCTGCTTCCGGCGGAGGCAGCGGTGGTGAAGGCATGGCAGGGCGCGGCCAGTGTCAAGCTTGCCACATGCTGGCGGCTTCGCGGCACACACCGCCAGGCTAAACCGGGAGCTGCGCAACTCCCAAACTGAAAGGACCTGGTTTTGCAGATTGGTCCTAAGTGCCACAGATTAAACATGTGGCTCAAGTTAATCCTTCTGCGCACATGGAGTCCTGACAGGCCCAAGTAAAAATACGAAGCAAAGAGACCAAACATTGCCTAAACCCGAACACGCCATAAGTTTAGGAAAGGACCAACCTTTTGCCCTACACCGTCGACCCTAAGCTTTCAACTTCCTACACCCTAAACCCTGAAACCTATACCTAAACCCTAGATACACTGCAGCCTGAAGGGCGTGTAACAGAAACCCTGAAACCTTAAAACCCTAAACCCTAGAAAACCCTACAGCTGTAAATAAAGCCCTCAGCTCCTGGAACCTTTAAGCCCTGAAATCTTAAAGCCCTAAACCCTAAGCCCCAAACCCTAAAGCCCTATGCCACAGCGAGCGGTTGTTCACCCACCGAGGCCACGCTGTTTGAGCCAGGCGGAGCGGCGGCGGACTCCAGGGTTCCGGGTGCAGGGTCTTGTTTGTGGCTTTTAAGTTTGAATGTTTTTGCGGGTGACCGGGTGTAGGATTTTGGGGCGTTTTTTTGCTGAGCTCCTTGTTCCGCAGCAGGGTCGAGGGCTAAGGGTTAAGGATTCAGGTAGAGTCTTAGGCTTCTGGGGCATGGGGTGGTTGAGAGTTTGAGAGTAACTTGTAAATTCTGAGACAGTCGGTGGAGGGCCCGTTCACATGTGGATGACCCCAAAACAAGCAGCCGAATGCAGTAGCCAAAAACTTGCAGAAGCGCACGATGCTGCGGCACCCCACCATACACCCCAAACTCAAACCCCTCCACCCGAAGCCCCCAAACCCGAAACAGCCCTCAACCCTAAACCCTAAAACCCTAATCACTCTACACAAACGCGCAACCTAACTTGGCTCACGGAGACTCGAGAGGGAGGGAGGACCTGCGACTCCGAACCTCAGAAAATGGGCTTCAGGGCTTTAGGGCTTTAGGGCTTTAGGGCTCTAGGCTTTCGGGCTTTAGGCTTGAGGGTTTCAGAGGGTTGAGGGTTGAGGGTTTAGGGAAAGCTCTGACGACGTGTTGAGACAGGGCCTTGAGGTGTTCGGGCTGAGTTCTGCGGGCTAGGTTTTGGAGGTTTCTGTAAAACTTAGGGCTTTAGTTCTTTAGGGGTTTAGGGTTCAGGGCTCAAGGGCTAAAGCTTTAGGATTTAGGGATCAGGGCTTTAACATTCTGAAGCCTGCAGGGTCTGGGGTTTCGGACTTTGGGTTTAGGACTTAGGGTTTAAAGTTTAGGGTTTAGGGTCGAGGCCCAGTTTAGGCTTTACGGTTCAGTGCTTTAGGGCTCAGGGTTGATTGCTCCCAGGTCTCGGTGCGGAGGTTTGGGGTTTAGTGGAGGCCTCTTCTCAGAACCCTTATGAAACCGTGCTACAAGTACACAAAACCCCCTTTTTTGAGACGACATGAAAAATTCGTTTCGGCCCGGCCGAAGGTTCCTATTCGGACTTCCTCTGTTCCTCACAATTAAACCCGAAAATCCCAGGGTCCTGCGCTAAAATTTCCCAAGTCCATCGCCTCCTCCGATGGATTTGGGCTCTCTGTAGGGCGGTCTCACTGCCGCCCCCCGGTTTGCCGGCCCATCCCCCCCACCCCCTCCGTTTACTTTTACCCTCTCTCCCCGGACCCCCCCGGGCTCCCGCGCCCCCCCCCCCCGGGTTCCCTGACCCTTAAATTTTAAACCCCCTTTCTTCGAAAACCCCAAACCCGCAAAGGCTAAACCCTAAACCCCCTCCCCTTGCTTCCCTTTTTGTGTGGCAGGAAGAGGATGCGCCGCCTCTGCTTGTTTGTACGCAATCTCCTCCCCTTCCCCGGTCCTGCTCCGCTCCGCCAACGGCGCCCAGCAGTTCGTTGGCCCTCTTTGTTTGCGGCCGGGCCGAGGCGGACGACGCGCAGCGTTTAAAATTAACGCTCTGTAAAATCCATAACCCCCTTAGCAAGCACCGCAGAATCCCATTTGCCCCTAAACCCCTACACCCCTAAACCCTAAAACCAATGAAAAGCCCTCAAAAAAGACTTCTGTGTTTTGTCCATGGCCAGAAGCACATGCTCTGCCGCTGATCCTTGGGTTCGGTTTGGGGGCCGCCTTCGGTGTAGGGTTTAGGGCTTAGGGCTTAGGACTTAGGGCTTAGGGTTTAGAGGTTTAGGGTTCCTTCTTCGGGTCTACTTGAACAGGATGGGCTTCTGGGATTATTTCATAGAGCTACTAGGGAGCCTGGAGGTAGAGTATGGCAGGCTCCCCAAGCAAGAAGGAGGCCCTTCCCTGCTCCGTTCAAGAACTTAGCAGTGATCCCGATCCTGGTGACAATTCCCTAACAAGAACCCAGACAACCCTAGACCCCTACACCCCAAAACTCTAAACAAACCCTCAAAGCCTCGCGGGCCTGGTGGACCCCACACCCTCAAACCCAAACCCTTTAAACTGCAAGTTTGCAAGACCTTACACCATGGACCCTCAGCCCAAACGCAGGCCCTGAAAAACCTAGGTTGAACTCCAGACAGTTGGAACTTCGATGAGTAGTATATTATAGTACACTAAAGTATATTCTAGTATGCTGTAGCAGGTTATAGGATAGTATAGTTTTATATAGTAATTTGCCAGGCTCCCGGCCTACCTCACCGCCATTGATCGCCTCCATAGCCGCCACCGCAGCCGTGGCCGCGGCCGTGGCCGCGGGCAGCAGATGGCGTCCGCTCGCCTTGGACTCTTGAAGGGTTTAGGGGTACTTTTCGGGGTACTACCAGGGTTCTATAAGCAGGTTGTTGTGTTTTCAGTGGGTTAAAGTTTAGAGTACAAGGTTTAGGGCTTAAGAATTCAACTGTTGATCGTTCCGGGCTTAGGGCCCTGGGCTTAGGGTTTTGAAATTGGGGCTTTTGTGCTCGCGCTCGGGGTCGGGGTCTTCTGGCTTGGGGTATCGGGTTCTTGTTCGAGAACTTAAGTTACGGTAATAGAGAGAGATATAGTAAGTGATAGTTCTGGGGTTCAATTGTCAATCCTCACCCGGCGCGCGGAGGACTCGGCTGGGCGCGGGCGTTTAGGGCTTGGGCTGCTTCTTTTGAGCACCGGGGCCTTTCTTTTCTCCGACCTGCAGCCAAGTCTGGGCCCGCCCCCCAAGAGAGGAATGTCCTAAACGAGTACTCCCGGTCGTAGGGTTAGGGTTTTGGGCTTAGGGTTCAGGGCTGTGGTTTGAGGTTTAAGGTTCAGGGCTAGGGTTTGGGCATAGGGTTTACCGCCTACAGAATTTACCAAAAAAGCAAACCCAGGCGGAGAATCGGACAAGCCGTGCCTTCTGTGCTTTCTGTCCTCCCGACATCAACTGAGCTTCCGAAAAGCCCTGAATGCGAAAGCGTCTTGGTCTACACACTCAACCCCTTAAGCTATTCCCAAAACACCCCCTAAACCCCAAACCCTGAACCCCAAGAAAGAAAAGACCCGACGAAGACAGGTGTCCCGGCCGGTAGGACGGAAGTAGCTCTCGTCTTCTCAGATCCTTTCGTGGTTGGGTTTGGTGTTGACGGTTTAGCGGCTTTGAGGTGTGAGATAGGGCTTACCTTCTTCAATCTAGGATCAGGGTTAGCTTCAAAGGCTCTCGGGATCGTAGAAAAAACCTTTACGAATTGAGCTTGGGGACATCAAAGCTGTTAGAGTCTTCGTAAAGAGGTCGACGGGCTTGGGCGTGTGGAGGAAATGGCTTTCAGCCTTCCGTAGTTCAACCTGCGTGTGTATAAACGTAGAACGCTACACCTAAGACTGCACGCTGCTGATATTCTGGAAAAGGAGCGTATGGTGATCAGGGTCTGAGAAACTTAGGGCCCTTCAAGCATCGTACTCGGGCTTCCTGGAATGCCGAGCGGTGGTTCAAGATTATAAAAGGCTTGGGTGTGTGGATGCTCCTGCTTGGAAAGATTAGCGTGTGAGGTTAAAGTCCGAGACTAAAGGGTTGTGACACAAGCACCCTCATCAAGATGGCATATCATGCTGTATGACGACATGTTACAAGACTTGAGTTTCTCCGGCGCCTTGATGCAATGTCTCCACGTCACCCACTCTACTTCCTTCTATTGTAACCATCTGTTTGTCGACACGTTCCTGCATTCGTGATTGACTCTTGTGCAACACCCGGAACTGAAGTGATACAGCGGCTTTGGGAATTGGAACAGAGTTTTGGGATCTGTTGTAGTACAATGAGTATAATGAAGTAGGGACTAGTTAGTAGTATTTCTACTTATGAGGGCCTCCACAATAATTCATAATCCTAAGCCCAATCCAGCTCAACTCTCAACCGGGTTCTTGTCAAAGAATTTCATTCAAATAACCATAATAGGGATCTATAGTGTTTATTGTAGTCACCTAATTTAAACCCCTTAACGAGAATACAGCAAACCCCAAGCCCGCAACTCCCTGGACCTCAAACATCAAAACACAGAGCCCTAAACTACTCTAAGCTCACAGCCTTCAGCGGTAAACTATTCCTATGAACCCCCAGCCTGTCAACCTCAACAAGCCTAACTCCCTAAACTCTAAAACGATAACCTGAAGCCCTACAAAAAGCCACAAAACCCCTAACCCTCAAATGATAAACCCTGAATCCCTGAAGTCCGGAAGCTAATGCAGAAAGCTTTAAGGCTTAGGGTTTAGGGCTTAAGGCAGGGTCAAGGCCCTACGCTTCCCTAAGCCCCAAAACCCCCAAAACAAACCCAAAAAACCCACATCCTAGAACTGACTGAAGCACTTCACTCCGACAATTCTGACCCTCCTAAGACCTTCAACCGACCACTCTACAGCTAAAACCCGAAACCCGTACAGCACTTTATAGACACCCTTTTACACAACCGTATACTTTTTTTCAGAGGCGGAGGCCCGTCAGAAAATGATTAGCGGCACTTAATTATTCGGACCCAACTATTCCGACACTCAAACCCTGCACCCCAATCTTCCGCTTCCTTGTGCTCTCTGGCCATCAACTTGTCCCTGTATGCGACGAAGCTTCGCTGAGAAAACTCTGAGGCTTTCTTGGGGGGTCCAGGGCTTCGAGGCTAGGTTGTAGGATTTTAGAGCTTGGAGTTTGGGGTTTAGGGTTGTGTGAGTGTTGCTGCGGTTTTTGGTTGCTTTGGCGGTTTTGAAGCGGATGTTTGACGCAATAGGGTCTAGGGCTTACTGTACAGTAGAAGCCAGAAAGTGGACATTACTATCCTCATGCCCTTGAGTTAAGGTAAAGGGAATCCTAGCACTAATCCTCCTAAACCCAGGGTCTAGGGCCTTGGCAACTTAGGGTTTCGGGCTTTGGGAAGTCTGGGATCTCAATAGGGTTTAGGGGTTTAGGGTTTAGGGGTTTAGGGTTTAGGGCTTGGGGGTTTCGGGTTTAGCCCTACCTAGGACTTATGACCCACAACGCCAAGCCCTGAAGGTTAAAACCCTGAAATCAACCACCAGAAAATCGACCCAAAACTCCTCGCAAACTTTACTCAAGAGTACACTGCACCCTGACCTTAAATCCCTACCAAAAGCCCCTCCTCTAAACCTTGAGACGCAACCCAAAGCCCTAAACCCTAAACCCCTAAAGCCGAAACCCCAAAGCTCTAAACCCTAAACCTCTAAATAGACCTTAAGACCCAAACCCTAAACCCAAACTACAACCGTCACAGCTCCCTACTCCCTGCCCCCCTAACACGCACACCTGGGCCGAGGTCGGCCGTGACTTGGAGCCTTTCGACCTCGGGTTTGGCTATGTCATATTGACCATGCAACATGCAACATATACACATGTGTATACATATATCTATATATATATATATATATATATGCGTGTGCGTGTGTAGAAAGAGATATATAGGTGTGTATATGATATCTGTATATACGAGTGTAGACAGAGATATATAGATATGTGATATATGTATATGCGAGCCTAGACTTTCAGTTATATGCTATATGGCGAATTAATCACGAACAAAAGTCCACAATGTGCGGGAACAGAAACAGCAGATAACACAGCATAAGATAATCTAGATAGGTGTAAGATCGTCTATTAACATATAATATGCCTGCTGTCTTGGTTTTTCGTGTGCTTGGCTTGGCTTGGCTTGGCTCGGTTCTTGCTGGCTTGGCTCGGATTTTAATTTTGGCTCGGCAAGCCGAGCCAAGCTAAGCTAAGCTAAGCTAAGCTAAGCCAAGCCAAAAGGCCAAGCAGTACCAAAAAAATGCCGAGCCATGTCCCGAGGCTAGCCAAGCCAAGCCAGGACAAGCCCAACCAAGCCGGACCAACAAAAACAACGCCGAGCCAGGCGAAGCCCTGACACCCGGCCGGCAGGCCAAGTCGAGTCAAATCAAGGCCGAACCGCGCCAAGCCAAGCCCCACCAGAAACCGATCCGCACCCAGGAAGAAAGAAACCCGGGCCCAACAGCATAGTATAATACAACGAAGTAGAACAGAACAGCACAGATAAATGAGTAATGTAGTGGTTGGGTTTCAAGGCGTAAAGTATGGGCTTTAAGCTTTATGAGGGCAACTGATTGCCGTAGCTCCTACCCTATACTTTGAATCGCACTGCACCGCTTTGTTTGGTTCACTGTTCAACGGCGTCTTGAAGCATACTTCTCTGCCTCTGCAGCGAAACCGGGACCCTTTAAGTTGTCAAGAAAGGTCAGGATTTGTTGTACCTTAAACCCTGAACCCCCTAGAGCTTCTAGCGCCTCAAATCCTGTAGACCCTAAACCCTTTGTCCTTATCGAGCCTGTCTAGTATCCTTATACATATGTATGTATATATATATATATATATAACCCGCCTGGGGACCCGAATATAGCAGCCTTTCTGACTAGAACAAGTTTTGAGGTATGCTATACGATAAAAATAATCAGGGACCCTAAAGAAACAATATAACTCGTTGATCAGAAAGCCCTGAGGAGGCCGACCCAGGTGGCTCCAGATGTCCTTGCACAGGATCCGAAGGCTTCAGTGCATGATCTATAGTTAGAATACAGAATAAGAAGCTATTGAACAGAATGATAGAGTGGGAAAGAAACTAACACACTAGAGTAGCACACGAACTGAACATAACAGGGAGGGCACAACGACCTTGTCATGATAACACTAACTACGGTGCAAACAATAACGATCATGCTGCTGATAAGGAGGGTCTACGTCATAGTGGAGGCAGCAGCAGCAGCAGCAGCAGCAATAACAACAACAAGCCTTACTATCTGCTTGCTTGCGGCCGTACGAACAAATCTAGCGCAACAGCTGCAAACAAACTCAATCCCTTAAACCTCACCAGGCCCTAACCGCGAACGGCAGAGTATCGGGGCATCACTGCTCGAGCCTGTGCCCTCTAGGCGTGAAGGCACATGGACGGCCGCTCTCAAGCCAAGCCACTAAAGAGCACAGCAGAACCTACACTATACACGCTACACTTGAAAAGCCCGGCGCCTGAGTCACGCAGCGCCCCGGAGGGTGGCGGCAGTGGCTTGCGCCCTGTGAACCCATGCAGGGCTCCAGTTTCGGGCTTTGTGTCGAGGCCTGCGGGCTTTAGGCTCTGTATCAAGGCCGAGTTTGGGCGTAGAAAGCACAGCTTTAGGCTCTTCAGGGTCGAAGGTTTGTAGGAGCAGTTCAGAGTTGATTGTCGGTTTCGTGACTCAAACTGAAGGCTCGCGGGGACCAGCCCTTGCCCTAAACTGCCCCTCGCCTCGCCGTGATGCTAGATCCCAAAATCCCGCCACCTCCAAATCTAACCACCTCTCAAACCTTGCGACCTGTGCTGAAGCCCTCTTGAGCCCTGAGATGGGAAACTCTAGGCCCAAGGTTTTGTTCCAAAACCCTAAACCCTAAAGACTCAACTCCAAACCCTCGGCTCTAACCCTAAACCCTAAACCCTAAACTCTCAGTTCTAACTCTAAGCTCCAAACCCCAAACCCTCAGTTCTAGAACTCAACTCTAGACCCCAAACCCCGGCTGAGTGAAGAAGCATTGCCAGCCTGTGCTCCCCCTGGCGCTGGCCGCCCCTCTCTCGGCTACCTGCTGCTTAGAAGCCCTTGAAGGAGCGCTTGCAGGAGCCCGTAACAGAAACCCTGCGCGATCGCTTTCGACGGTGGGGGGGGCAGTATTTTTTGCTAGAAGGCTCAGGGGGTTAAGGGCCTTCTTTTGCTACGAGTAGGGGTTGCAGGATCGGCCGTCTGGGGTACCGGGATTCATATCTAGCACTCGTGGAGGTGCTTTCCAGACAGTTAAAGGATGAACAGCACAAAACATGTTGATGAAACCTTCACTCACCCCCGACGGAGCCCATGTTGTACCGCTGGCAAGACCCATATTCTCCACACACACCCGGCTTTAAGAAATCTACACCCGGAACGCCACGCCCTACACTTCAATTTGACAAGGAGCTTGCTTTTCACAGGCTTCGATGTCGGGCCCTTTAGTACGAATTTCCCTGTCAAGTCCTTGCATAAGTATGCTAGAATATCCCCCAAAGCCCTCTTCAAGTCATCAAAGCTCTAAGCCGTAAACCCCTAAACCCACAAGCCTCCTTGAACCCCTAGAAGCAAAGCCCCGGTGCTGCCCTCGAGGCCCCTCCCGGAAGGCCAGCCTCTGGGTCTGCATGGCCTGTTACCTTCGGTCGATGAAGTAGAGGATGATTTGCGGATTTAGGGTTGGGGGTTCAGGATTCAAGGTTTAGGGTTTAAGGCTGAGGGCTTTGGATTTAGGGCTTTGGGTTTAGGGTCACTAATAACAAGGCGCAACATTGCGGGTCAAGGGGCTCCAGAATCGCAGTTTGGTGTGATGAGTGCAATCGACGGAGCAAGAGGGTTTAGGGGAGGCGGATCACGTCCCGCTGTCTCGAGCTCATGCTACTGGGCCAATCTCGCAGAGCCCATGTCCCTCAACTACGAATATCCTCCTTAAGAAAGCCAGAACTTGAAACATGAAGGACTGGAGCAAAATGCCAGCTTAGCTGTTCAAAAACTGTCGTGGCTGAGCGCAAGGCCGAGGGCACGTCTGTTGGCTGTGCACCTGGCCACCCTTCGGGTGTCAGCTAAAAGGTATAACACAGGAGTCCGAGTTAGGGTGTCGGGTTTAGGCATCATATAGCTGGCTGTTTCGTAATTAATGGGTATTGAGCGTTATTGGTTTCTGAAAAGGTCGGATAGCTATCATGATGCTTGCCTTCTTGATGAATAGGGGCTTTGCTTAGCAAGGTGCTAAATCCGGGCTTCTGCTTCATCAGCTTGTTGCATCGCATATCATCTTGAAGACCAATCATGGCAACGACATACCGCATTAAGACCAATGCAGCATGCAAAAATACCCAGGCCTGCGGCTACAAGCAGACGTGAAAACAATCTAAACACTGGAAGCCCAACACACGGTGCTCCCATAACAGCCTAAACCCTAAACCCTAAACCCTTGCCCCTAAATCCCCTAATCAAGCGTCCTTCCAGAACCTTTAAAGGAACACTGACTGCAGAGCGTCCTAGTAGACTCTGTAAAAAAAAAAAACCTGTCTGGAACCCTTACTGGAGCAGGTTAATTTCGAAACCCTTATAGAACTCGCGTCGAACCCTGTGTCGCTAGAAGAACCCTTTCTGAAAATCTGCATTTTAACGGGTATAGAGCAGTCCTTATAGAAGCCTTGAAGAACTCGTATGGGTAAACCCTGGATGAACCCTTCTAATGCCCTTATATAGAAACACCCTGAACCTGAATGTTAAACCCTCAACCCTGAACCCTAAGTGCCGCCTGAGGCCCAGCAGCGATTAGGACGTGGCGCAGTCACTCCGCGCTTCTCCGAAGGCCTCAGAGGTTTGAGGTTTAGGATTTAGGGTTTAGGGTGTGGAGAAAGGTTGTGCTTTCTGTGGGTTTTGGTCTTGGTAAAAAGTGTTGTGGCTCTCAAAGACTTCTTTCTCGGGCTTCATGATGTTTTCAATTCGAAAAAAGGGATTTGGTGAGCTCTGGAGCCAGTCACGCGATGCAGGCGCTCGCCGCGGTCCCGCCGCTCCCGCTCCAATAGCGTCCCCCCGGCCCTGCGGCCGTAAAATCCGCTACTTTGGCGCAGGACTTCGGGCTCAACCCTAAACCCTAAACACTTTAGGGCTCAAGTTTAGGGTTTCGAAGGGCTCTGAGCTTCGAAAATGATGGGCCCTGAACGGCTGCATCGGCTAGGGTTTAGGGTTTAGGGTTTAGGGATATCATCAGCAATACGGTACCAGCATAAAGCAAAATCAGCTATAACTGTTTTCGTTCTTTGTTGATGGAAAAACAGGAAAGCAAAATGGCAGGGCTCGCCAAAGGCGTTGTAATGGCCCTTATACCTTATGAATATAATGGTGATGCCGAAGACACAGGTGGCAGGTTGCATTCCGGTGAAGCGAGCGCTCGCGCTCGTGCTCGCCATCGTTGTAGGTACTGTCATGGTGCTCATGATCCTTGTCATTAACATGAACAGCAGGACAAGAAAGAGAGTCAGATAGCCTTTGTTATGTGAAACTTGACCAACAGGAGCTATAAAGTTGAAGACAGAGAGGAGCAGCCCTAAGCCCGTAAACCCTAAACCATAAGACTCCCGAACCCTGCCACATCTCTGAGCCCGTGTCTTCAGCGGGGCATGCATGCTTTGCAGCCCATCGCCTTGGCGACAAGACTCCCTGATGTAAGGGTCAAAATGATTCGTTCATAATATCCCCTTCTTGTCCCTCTGTGGTTATACTAGAAGGTACCCCAAAACCCTATTCTAACTATTCAGACTCAATTCAGACCCTTAAAACATTCCTGAAACCCTGAACCCGAAAACAAGACATATTCTCGGACCTTCCGGCTCGGAGGTGTGTGGCTGTCGGATGAAAGGATGTATCGGGCATATGGGTCTGTGCTTAAGGATACCTTAGAAGCCTAAGTAGTTACTTGTATTGTTCTTTAGGGTTCCTGGCGACAGAATACCTGCAAAAACCCTATGCCAATTCGGAAGGCCCCACATTACAGTAGTTCAGGGCTGAGCGGAAGCTGATGGAAAGAAGCTCTGCCCAGGAGAACTACATCATCACCTCCGCTTTTCACCACCACCGAAGCAGAAACGATAACCCTCGTCGACAAAACCTGCTGAGAATGAGGCTTGGGGGGTGAGGGGCTGAGGGTAGCAGGGTTCAGGGCTTGGTGTTTTGGGTTTAGAGTGAAACCCTGGCACTGACAAAGACAGTCGCTCAATTTCTCCAGGCTCCAACGGACAGTGCAGGGGCACATCCCCTGCACGTTTCTGCCGCCGCTCACAGCTTCTGGAAGCTGGAAGGTTCGAAAAGCCATCCTCGGTGCAAGAGAAATCTTAAGCCTTTGAAGGGCTATGGTAGGGCTTTGGGATTTGCTGGTTTAAGTTTCGGTTCTCAGGGATTCGAGGTTTGAGTCTGCTCTTGCTCAGTATTTTCCATGGGTCGCTACGGGGCTTTACAAGGGTTTTAGAAGGGCCCGAAAATAGTTTCATAAGGACCCGGAGGGCCGTGTAACGGTCCTGGAGCATAAGGCTTTTTACAAGGGTTCCAGAAGGGCCTTATATGGTGTTGCTTTAAAGATTCCTCAATGGCCCTCTGCTCTGGACGGGCCCTCTGAGGGTTTCATCATTATAAGGATTCTAGCAGAACCTATATACATGAAGGTCACAAATTTAAATTTGTACCTCTGAGGACAGAAACTGAGCATGTCGATGTGCGAGAGTCAGAACAAAAGAAGACACGGAGAATGACGATGTAATACGAGCACGATTACAAGAACCCCCACACTGAGATCTGATCTAGGGCTTACGGTCTGGGAATTTGGTGCCTGGGCATTGGGTCTAGGGTTGAGGGTTTTGTCTAAATCAAACACCCAACCTTCTAATAGACCTCTAGACCCGTACAGAAGCCCCTCATAGAACCCTAGAGAACTGTCATACAACGCTGACAGCAACCCGAACCCTTAAACCCCTAAACCCCCATAAACCCTCAACCTGAAACTCTCCAAGAACCCCTTGAAGCCTCGGATCCTATTTGCAGCTTCGAGCTCTCTGGAGGGGCTCGGTCACTTCCTCGTCCAGCTGCACCCAGTCGTGTTTCCTGGAAAACAGATTTATGACTAGGGAATAAGGGTTTAGGGTTTAGGGAGTAAAGGCTTTACGGCTGACAGGTTTTGCAAAGTAAAGATTTGGGATTATTTAGTAGTGAGAGGGACAATCGGAAGAACGGATCCTTGTCAGCGAATCACTCGCCTCATAGATGCCAGAAGACGGTGCCAGGACCTTCGCTTGAGGCAGCCGGTCTGTCTGAAATGTTGGGGTTGGGTGCAGGATGTAGGACATAATGTTTAACACACAGATTTATGGCACTTTCAGAAACTAAGCGACCACAATATAAGATAGTTTGCAAATCGGGATGCTTAGTCTGAGGACTACTAGGCAAAACTCAACAAACCGTCTGTAGTAGAACGTCGTGCCGAGGCTCCAAGATCTCAAGAGTCGGCTTGAGGAATGGCTGACCTTTGACCTTCCAAAGCATGGCAGCTTCTTCAGATTCGGGTTTAGGCGGGCTCGGGGTTCAGGGTGCAGGGTTTTGGGTCCAGGGCTTCGAGTTTAGGGTTCGGGATTTAGGGTCCGCGTAAACGAAGCAAGAACACTTGCTTTGGAAGCCTTCAGTCTTACGAGCGTCATGTTGAAGTTGAGGTACCTGACCATTGCGATATTCCTGCCTCCCGACACGTATACCCTGAACCCGAACCCCTAAACCGCTGAACAGCTGAACCTTGAAGGCTAAGCGGCTAACCCCCCAGCTCCGCACCTGCCTCTGGGAGCCAGGCAGGATCGCTAGGGTCAAAGGACTCCCCAAGAAGCAAAGGCAAGGCCAAACTCTCGGCCTGATATTGAGGAGTCGGACGTCGGTTCGGGGTGTTGGAGCTTAAGGTTTTCAGGGCTTCAGGATTTAGGGGTTCAGGGGTTTATGGGGTTTTAGCGGTTTAGGGGCTTAGGGGTTCGGGGGTTTGGAGGTTTAGGGCTCTGGGTTATGATTCGCGCGATGGCACAGCGAGCGGGCAGAAAGCATCGAAAGATGTCTGAAAACTGCAACGCCGATGGACTCATGACAAAGGACTGCCAGCTCAGCAGGGACCCTGAAGCACCGAAGCCAGAACGCTAGGGTTTGGGGTTTGTGGCTTTAGAGCTTGATTTCGGATTGGGGAACTCCAAGTAGGCGCAGGCTCTAGGATTGTCACATCCCAAAGCTCGCAGTCCCAAAGCTCAAGACCGCAGCCGTGATCGTCAAATCGAAAGCCCAAAAAGCTTCGGGTGCTGACCTTAAACCCTAAACCCCTGAACCCCTGAACCTCCACCCTAAACCCCTAAGCCCTAAACCCTCAGATTGCATAAGCTTTTTCGCACCCCAAGCTGTTCAGAAAGTGCCTTGAGCATGGCATGCTGGAGAACCGCCAGCTGAAACTCCAAGAGCGGCAGGGCCTCCGCCCGAAACCTGGGATTCGTAGCGGGGGGTTGGGTTTGTAGGGTTTAGGGTGGTAGGGATTTACGGTTTTGGACTTTCGCCAGTTATTCGGATTGCGTCCTGAATCCGAGCGGTAAGCCCAAAAATGGTGGGTTTAGGGTTGAGGCTTTGGTCTTTACGGCTTATCTTCCTTTATAAACAACATACCCCAGAACCCTATTCCAATTTGCGAGGCCAGTCAAGTTCGACTAGGCCCATAATTCCTCACCGACAAAAGCCCTTGTAGACTCTACATCCTAAACCCTACCCCCCCCCCCGAGGCCTCAACCCTAAACCCTAAATCCTGAAGCCCTAAACCCCTAAAGCCCTAAAGCCTCAACCCTAAAGCGTTAGGACACCTCCCAAGGCCTGAACAAAATTTAGGGTTTGGGGCTCAGGGATCCATCTCCCACCATCTAAAACAAAACTCCTAAAACCCTAGCTAGCATTAAAACCTTCCACCCCTCAATCAAAACCGAACCGCGAGCCGGAATCCGGAGATGCGAGTCGGGGGCGGAGCGCTGTCAAAAACCGACGATTCTGGCACCACCCTCCATGGGATTCTGTCACCGCCATCTTTGAGGGGACTGTCTTCACCGGGTTTTGGTCTTGGCTTGGGGGTCCCTGCTGCAATAACCGGCTATCAAGACCAGCACCCTAAACCCTAAACCCTAAACCCCTGAACCCTAAACCCCGAATCCTCAACCCCGAACCCAAACTCTCAAGGCAGCTCGGCCATCAGCGGCTCCAGGTGCAACACAGGCTGCCTGGAAGCCGCGCGCGTTAAGAACTTCTGGTGGGCTTCCTTCATACTGAAATATGTACCAGCCAACATTGAGGACTAGGGTTTCGGGACAAAGTAAAAGTGTA
Organism: Symbiodinium sp. CCMP2456; assembly: GCA_905221635.1. Taxonomy (NCBI): domain Eukaryota; class Dinophyceae; order Suessiales; family Symbiodiniaceae; genus Symbiodinium; species Symbiodinium sp. CCMP2456. The sequence goes on along the minus strand of CAJNDV010037141.1, from coordinate 54,812 downwards.
CGCGAACGGAAGCAGCACAAACACTCTCAAACTGCGAGAAGTGTCGACAAGTCAATCGCCGACCGCTGGGACTCGGACGGACATCCCAAAACCTAGACCCAGCCCTGGTAAACCCGAAACTGGCCTCGCCCTGAGCTCGTGTTATTCCCATTCTCGTATATTAGATGACATCATCTCAACCGGTCTTATATTGCATCATGCTTCATTACATTGTATATTATATTTTATGTCATGTTGGATTGTATTGTGTTCTGGTCTATTCGAATCTATCTCATTATACCACTACTATATTATGCTATGTTATAGGTACTTACAGTCTACTAGTGTAATGTAGCATAGTATGGACCCTGCCATTGTGGTTGTCTCGTAAGAGCCGATGCACCTCGAAGGACTCTAGGGACGTGTGCAAGGGCACTCTGTCAGATTCTGAACTTTCAGCTGGGAGTCCGAGAATATGGGAGTTCTTGACATTGGGCGGTTCATATACATTGGGAACCGCTCTTATATCCTGGGCCTATGTAGGGTTCCGCTATAAGTCTGAAGCTCCCAATTTGGGTAACTTTCAGGTTTGAGCTTGGGAACTCGTTGACCTTGGATGTGGACTGCTGCAGAGTACAACCAAGGAGCATCCTCTCGCAACCCGAAACCCTGACAGCCCTGCCAAACCGGTCAAACTCTAAAAAAAGTGCATTCCCCTGAACCCTAAACTTCAACCCTCGCAGCACAGTAAAGCCCCATAGGCCCTGCTGAGACCCTAAACCCTAAAAAAATGCCTAAACCCTCTGCATGAACGGTTCTGCTTTTGTAGGAGCAGCTCAGAAGAGCATGCATGAATGGCGGGAGCAACATCCTTGGAAGAAGATTTCGGTGTATGCTATACTGTCATGATACAGAGACACTAAGGGAGCTACGATTGCTCGTAATACCATAGCCTTTCTGTCCTTATATGGCTCCCTTCTAGATCCCAACCATTAAAGGAGACCACTTACCCTCAAAGAGGGACCCTGTTGTAGAACCTAAACTACCCTCACCCTCTTCGTAGCCAGAGCCTCGGAGGCCCCAGACGGTGGAGGAGTCGAAGGTGGCACCGGCCCGCGGCATTGTGAGGCCACAGGTGCCCTCGATCTTCTACATGATGGTTTAGGGTTTAGGGTTGAGGGTGTAGGGTTTAGGGTTCAGGGGTTTTGGTGGCTTATGCAAAATTGAGGTCTTGTAATCAAGGGTCCATACAATGCGGACGCTAGGATTAAAGATCCATGTTAGCATCCCTCATTTCTAAAACGACGAACTTCGTACCCAGCATGAGCAGTCTGCAAGAACACGGGATTCCTCCCCTAAGCAAAACAACACCCCAAAGCCAAAGCCTCTCTGACCCTGTAAAACCTGTATAGGGCCCTTAAACACCGTCAGCCCTTAATGTAGAAGCCGGAATCATTGCTAATATTATCCGGCTTCGAGTCCCTGTATAGGTATGCTATAATATACCCCAAGACTCCATTCGAATTATCAAGGCCGCTGTACAAAACCCCGCCAGCAATGTACCCATGCCGAGCATCGATCCTCTACCAGCACTACCCGGTGTCTCGCGTTGCAGAGGAGGGGAAGAAGACATCGGCCCTCGTGGTCGAAGCCTTTCTTGGGGCTTCGGGTGTTGGGGTTTGGCGTTTAGGGTTTAGGGTTTAAGGTTTAGGGTTTGGGGGTTAAGGGGGTTTGGGGGTTAAAGGTTAAAAGTTTAGGTCGAAGCCTGTCTGCAGTGGTTTTAATTTTCAGCGATTGAACATAGGGGCCTTCATAGTTGGAATAGGGTTGTGCCGTATACTGTAGTCACCCTCAGTAAGCATTATGACCATCGAAACCTACCTAAACCCTAAACCCCAAACCCTGGGGATCTGCAGAGGCTTCAAGATTATGGGAAAGGTTCAGGACTTATCTTGGGACCCATTCTGGCTGCAGGCTTCAGGGATCTTCAGCGTTGAAGAGTCTGGGGCTTTAGGGCTTGCGGCTTTCGGGGTGTGGGTTTGAGGCTTTCGACGCTCGCCGTCTGAGCTTGGGAGAGCAGCGGTCCCGACACTAATTTATTATAGGGGCCGTGAATATTAGAACAGACTCTTGGGGTTATATTATACTATGACCATCCTAAGGAACCCCCAAATAGTATTGGTAATTATGGGCCCCGACAGTAGATGGGTGAACCCTAAAGCCTCAACCCTAAACCCTCTGCATCCTATGCCTGAGCTCTGAGTGAGTCGGTTTCCTTTTGCTCTCGAGAACCTCAAAGCAGGGCCGGCTCCGAAAAGTAGGGTTTAGGGTTTAGGGGCTAGGGCTTAGGGTTTAGGGTCTAGGGTCTAGGGTTTGTAGGCCATACAGCAGTCCCGGTAGACCTCAACCCCATCAGCCTTGTAAGAACCGTCTAAACCCTGTATTCTCGTTCTTACTGTCATTATTGTTAGCAATACTGATAGTATAGTAATATTCTTCGTGCTACTACTGTTGTTTTAATTGCTGTTGATATTTTCATTATCGTTATTACCATTATCATTACCACTGTAATTTTTGGTAGTATCATTACTTCCTCATCATTGTTACTATGGCTTTCATTTCTTTTTGGTGTTACTATTGATTTTAGTCCGTGCTGGTGTTATTGCTATTCGTATTAATATTCTTTCAATACGCACCCAATCCCCTAAACCCCAAACCCTAAACCCTAAACCCTAAACCCTAAACCCCGAACCCTGAACCCTGAACCCTAAACCCCAAACTCCCCAAACCCTAAACCCCAAACCCTGAACCCTAAACCCCAAACCCCGAACCCCAAACCCCGAACCCTAAACTCTGAACCCTTGTGGCCAAAAGCCATGGCTGGGCCCTCCGATCTTCGTGGCCCAGGCGAGCTCCAGGTCGTCCTCCTGGGCAGGGTTCAGGGTTTAGGCTTTGGGCTTTGGGGTTCAGGGTTTAGGCTTTGGGCTTTGGGGTTCAGGGTTTAGGCTTTGGGTTTTCAGGGTTTAGGCTTTGGGTTTCAGGGTTTAGGCTTTGGGTTTCAGGGTTTAGGCTTTGGATTTCAGGGTTTAGGCTTTGGGGTTTAGGGTTTGGGGTTTCGGCTTTGGGGCCTCAATAATTAGAGTACGGTTTTGGTGTATTTTACGATGTCAAATGTAGTACGGAACCCTAATAGTAGTATAGACCCCTGTAGTATTCAAGGTCCTTGGCGTTTAGGGTTTCGGGGTGTAGAGGTTTAGGGCTTAGGGGCTTATAGGGTTTAGGAGTTTGGGGTTTTAAAGCCTACAATCTATTTACAGGCTTTGTCACTCACGAAAGCGAAAACACCCACCTCAGGGTTGCCCAGTCTTGATCATGTCGGGTATAGCTTTTTGTCTCAAGCTGTACATGTGGCAGCAACAGCTCAAAACAAAATGCCAAGGTACCACGTTATGTCGATAAACTTCAGCGTGCAGACGACACAGACTCAAAATTGTTGAATACCGCGCTTCCGAAGCTGACCGCGGTGGTTATGGCTGGCGGGAGAGCGACGGAAAGCCCTTTGATTTACCAGGTGCCAGCTCGACAGGGTGGCTCTGTTGGAAATGTTCCTTTCTTGGGAGATCCGGAAAATTGTGCCGAGACTTGACTGGGAAACTGCCGAGGCGTCAAAGATGTGGAAGGTATAGTACACGCTACTTGTGGAAAGTAGCCTGTCGGATGTTCAGAGTTTTTTGTCACATGATCGGCTGACACCTTGGAAGCGCATCTAAGGTACCCATTTTGTGCCCCTTTGCGCTCGAAAGCTGCTAGTCCTGGTGGTCCCATGCTCATGGTCGTCTTGGTCGTCGTGGCGCTCTGTCACTGTTTGGGGATCCAGGCTGGCATCATGGTAAACATTTTCCTAATTTTCGACTGTAGGGCTTTACGGTCTTAAGAAAATAAGGCTTTAGCAGTCTAGGGTTTCGGATTTTCGGTTTGAGGATTTAGCACTTCAAGGGCTTAGGGTTTTAGCAACGTCGGTGGCGGCCAGAAACCCTTAATGCTTTTTGGGACTTCTTAGTAAGAAGGATCCCGCAGATTAGGGCCTACAGGCACGGGGATGAAACTCTCCAATCTGCTTTGGACACTTTTTGAGTTAGTCGGCAGATTTAATATGCTTTGACATTTATTACTATGGGGGAGACTAGGTAGACGTACTATTTCCAGAGAGCCTGCAATTGTAGTTAGGGTTCTGACTGTTAGGGTTAAAATGAGATGCTGTGGCTAAGGATTCGAAGGCTTAGGGCTTACAAGGCATTCGGGCCTGGTGCTCATGGCTAAGCCGAAGGGCTCAAGAAGCTTTGGGGGCAAGACCGTCGAGATTTACGTCTGCAGGGATGCACCGTAAGGGTCCAAGCTTATAGGATTTAGGTATGAAGCTGATCTTCATGATAACCCGCTTGCATCAAATTCTGACAGGTATGGCTTGTTTCGTCACTACCTTGCACGCGTTTTCACACCGTCTTCTATGCACGCCACTAGCGCGGAATCGCTCAGAGTTGTGGTCAAGACCCACGTCTGCATTGCTGTGACCACTGTCTAGCGGACTTCTTTGCACTATGTGTTCCTGCGGTGGGGGCTTCACTTAAGTTCCTCTACAAGAACCCAGTCCACTCCTCTCATTCATCCTGGAAAGATCCGAAACCTTCCCCTAAAGCCCAAGCCCAAACCCTGTCTGCTCATCCCTGAAACTCCTCTGGCCTCCCGCGTGAGATAAGAAAGCGCTCCGGCAGGGCCCTCGCGCCGGTGCTCTAGAAGCCCGAGCTCAAACCAGCCTCCAGGGTTGGCTTAGGGCCTCTCCACAGCTTGGAGGTTCAGGCCCAATTAGCTCCCTTCTCCTCAGGACTAGGATTTGGTATTTGTTTAATCGATTCTTTCTATCTGCTTCTCCAGCGTCCAGCATACCTCTGCAGGCAGAGTCTAGGTTTGGTTTAGGATTTCGGGGGTTCACAGCTCGGCATACAATTTGATTAGGCTCTCCAGATTCGTGCGTTGGACAGAGGATTGGACAAAGTTCGATGGGGCCAAAGCGAAGCCGTGACCAAATTCCGCGCACGCCTCTCAGCTGGTCTTCGTTCAGGTGCTGCAGTTGCAGGGAACCTGCTTGAGAGGATTGGGTGCTCCGAGTGCATTCAGGCTCTGCAAAGGCTCCGACATGTGTGCATTATGTGCACGTCTGTGTGTATATGTATGTATGTATGTATGTATGTATGTATGTATGTATGTATGTATGTATGTATGTATGTATGCATGTATGAATATATATATATATATATATAGTTATAACTATATGATATATCTTATAAAACTATATACATGCACTGCACCGATACTCAGTGCACAGGCGCTGAAACAGAACCGGTGACCTTGAGCCTTTAATGCTGCTTTGGGGAAGCCACACCCACTAAGCATCTCGCAGTACTGCTTCTGGGTGGTTGGGTAGTCTACGGCCTGGAAACAGGCTCAGGACTTAGTGCCGCCCCTGAAGGGGAAAACAACCACAGGAGGCCTGGGGAGGGTGGGGGCGGGCGAGAATCTCATGACATAGTTGTGGAGGTATATCCTAAACCCTAAACTAAGCCTTACAGCAAACCCTCTACCCTGAACACTCTACCCGAAACAAACCGTAAACTCTCTACCCCAAACCTTGAAGTCTAAACCTTATACCCCAAAATATCTACGGAGGCAAGAGGCACCTTGCTGGAACTTCCATTGGCGCAGGTTTCCCTCAACCATTTGTCGAGACACCTTTCGGGTCAATATCGGATATGGGGCCAGGGCTTAGGCCTATAGGGATTGCGGTTTAGGGTTTAGGCGTTAGGGTTTATGCCGGCTTAGGGTTTAGGGTTGTGGGTTTGGTGTGTATAAGGGTTTCGTCGACGCGTCGAGAAGCTAATGTAGAAGCCCCAATAAGAGGTAATGGTGTTCCTTAAGGCTCCTTATGGTACTTATACTACAATATAGTCCAAAACCCTATAAAAGAGTTATGTCCCTTCCTTGTTTCAACACAATAAAACAAACAGCCTAGGGTGTAGGGTATTGGGGCATAGTGCTGCGAGCCTTGAAGGACAAAGAAGCCGGGTATCCTACACCTTAAACCGAAACCAGTGCAAAGCTCCAGAACTCCTGCCAGCCCAAGCTATAGCAAATAGCAGCAGCGCGATTTAACTTTGCGTCTGAAAAATCGAAGGCTACCGAACCCAAACCCTGCAAAATCCCCTGAACTGCCTAAACCCTAAACCCTGGATCCTGAACCCTATCATTGGCCAGAGAAGAAGCGTCGTACCCAAGTCCGAGAACGCCCCAACACTCGCCCCTGAACTAAGGTCTAGGGTGTAGGACTTCGGGTTTAGGGTTTAGGGCTATTTCTCGGCTTTGAGGCTTTAGGCTTTAGGGTTTTGAGGTGTAGGGATTCAGGGTGTGAGGGTTTTCGGAGGGCCTCAACTGGGCCCTACGTCCTACACCTTGAAACTTGGGTCCATCGCCCTCGTTTGCCCCACTTCTTCTCCCCACTTAACTGTCGCTCAGGTCTGCATCGTGCCGATTTTGGCTCGCGCGCATGCTGCCAGCCTATCCATGCCCAAACCAAACTCCATCCGTTCACGCGCAGCATCCATGGGCCAACCATATGATAACGTTCCCACAAACTCCATCCGTTCACGCAGAGCATCCATGGGCCAACCATGATAACGTTCCCACAAACTCCATCCGTTCACGCAGAACAGCCATGGGCCAACCATGATAACGTTCCCACAAACTCCATCCGTTCACGCAGAGCATCCATGGGCCAACCATGATAACGTTCCAAATTCACAAACCCGGCCGCG
>CAJNDV010037141.1:35889-47867 GCA_905221635.1 Symbiodinium sp. CCMP2456 | reverse complement strand
TTTTTGGTTCCGCATATCATCATAATCTGGACGCCATGTTAAGCCCTGCTAAGAGCCGAAAGTGCCGATCCTACCGTGCTTTTCGCACACTGTTAACAAGCAAACTGGGGCAAACGACGCAAAGCCTACACCTGACATCCTGAAGTCTAAATCCTTCCTGCTTAATTCTGACAGTTCTGAACCCTACAATTAACTTGAATCCTACACCGCAGAGCCAAAATCCTCTGAAGACCGGGGCTGCGAGCCCTAAAGTCTAAACCCGAAGTCCTAAACCCTAAACCCTAAAGCCGAAGTCCTAAAACCTAATTCCCGAACCCGACTTCCTAAACCCTAAACCCAAGTCCTAAACCGCCTAAACCCTAAACCCGAAGTCCTAAACCCTAAACCCTTAACCCGGCCTCTTCCACCAAGGCCCAAGTCTCGCCTGGGGGACCTTCCACGATGCCGAGGGCTGAGCTTGGACATGACCCCCTAACTCCTCACAGGGCTTAGGGTGGTAGGGTTTCCGGGTATGTAGGGTTTAGGGTCCTGGGGTTTAGAGTTGTAGAGTTTTCAGGTTTAGGGTTGGCGGATTTAGGGTTGCAATATAGGGGCCTTTGTACTTAGAATAGGGTTTTTTGGGCACTCAAGACTGTAAGTATAATAAGAAACCCCCAAAATAACATAGGGGATAATTAAGGCACCTATCTTAAAGCTTAAGATTTAAGCTGGTAGGACTTTAGGTTTGGGGTTTCAGAGATTAGGGTGTAAGGAGGTTTTGATGTGCGGGGTTTAAGGAAACCAAACCGTGAAGTCTAAACCCGACGCCCAAGGCCCTGTGCTATAAATGGTGAAACGCTACTCCCAAACTCTATACCTCAAAACCGAATCCCAAAACCTAAGGCCCAAGCCGAGACCCCTAAAAAGCATGTTTGCAAGCGTTATAGAACCCCTTCTTGCGACCCTGACGGAACCCTAAAGGCCCTAAGAAGTGTAGCCCTGAACCCTTTTCCGCTAAGCCGGGAGAGCGGCACCTCCCGCTGGTATGTCGCACTCGTGCAGTGCACGGAGGGGCATCAGCAGCTCAGACTCCACTAGCCGCCTTTTCAGCTTGGGGCTCTTGCTAAGGAACTGAGTTTAAGTTACCACACCAGGGATCTATAGTTTCATCGAGTTTCTTTCTTATGGTAACTTGGGTTAAGTTGAGCTAAGATCCTTAACAAGAACCCAGTCTTGGGGCTCCTTACGAGCATCCGGAGAACGATGCCCCACAATAATATAGGTAATTATTTAGGCTTCTACATTACCAATGTTTCGGGCTTGGGGGCTTTAAGCTTTGGGGCTTAAAGTGTATAGCCCCGGCTCGGCCTAAAACAGGTCTGAGTCTTTCAACCTCGACGTTTCACCCTCGACCCCTGACTCAAACCCCTCTGAGCCCTGAAACCTAAACCTTACACCCTAAAACCCCAAACCCTAAACTCCTAAACCCCTAAACCCCAAGACCCTAACCCCCTAAACCCCTAAACCCCGAAACCCCGAAACCCTAAACCCACAAACCCCAAAAAAAAATGCGGCGAGAGCTGCTTCTGAAGCCGGGCCTTAAGGATGAAAGTGTCGGCTTCCACCGGGCCACTTCCTCGCACAAGTCTAGGGTTTAGGGCTGCTTGAGGTTTAGGGTTTAGGGTTTAGGGTTTCGGGTTTAGGGTTCAGGGTTTACGGTAGGCTTTAGGACTTCGGGTTTAGGGCTTAGGGTTTGGACTTCGGGTTTAGGGTTCAGGGTTTAAGGTTGGGGTTTAGGGTGCAAGAATCTGAACAACTTCGGTTCTGGAGTCTGCGGACTTGGGCTTCAAGGTTTGAGGGTTTAGGTTTAGGGTTTAGGGTTCAGGGTTTAGGGTCTGCGTCTAGGGGCGTAAGGCGCAGGGTCGGGCTAAGGGTTCTGCTACACTTTGGGTTTCGCAGGTCGACGGCTTCGGGGCTTGGGGCTGTCGGGGCCTGGAGGCTTAGGGCTGAGGACTCTTGGGGTTTACGATTTAGGAAATGTTGGAGCTAAGGACTCAGAAAGTGGATTTGAGCCCCTCCGTCTAAGGATGTTCGGGATTTACGGAGTTCAGTGCTGAGGGTACAAACCCATCAAGCAGAAAAGGCGTGTCAAAAAGGCGTGTTGGGTTGGATCGTTGACTGCAATACCTCATCTTTCGTGTTGGAAATGAGGGTTTCCGAACGTTTGTCGGAATGCAGGTACGCACGTTGGTACAGAGGCATACGTGCTACTCATGTATGTACAGCTAGCTCGCCCGCTAGCTAGCTAGCTAGCTAGATGAATAGCTTAGATAGATAGCGCGCGAGAGAGAGAGAGAAACAGAGAGAGAGAAATATATATATATACATATATAGACGGATGGATAAACACCAAACAGCATGCAAGTCAGTCTGAGAGAAGACGAAGTTGTGAGAACCCCCTGGGACGAACAGCAGCTTCGATCCGGTGAAGTCCGAAAAGACACAGAAAGGCAGAACCTTTCAACATCATGCACAGTGTTGAAAAGAGGAAGCTTGAAAACTTGCTGTGGCACAGGCCTCAGGTTCCAACCGACACATCATATGTGATGCAACAAAACTGACTTGTCGGAAACTCCAATCACCATAAAAAGCAATCCGATATCCGCCCCACCGGTGCCTCCGGGCTGGCGCCAACCTCCCGCCCCAAGGCAGCAGTCAGCAGCACCTCTGCAGGCTTGCCTGGGTAGCGTTCCAAACGGCTTTCAGCGTGTTAAGGGTTTGGGGGCTTCGCGCTTGGGGCTTGAAGTTTGCAGTTTGGGGTAAAGGTTTAGGGTTCATGGTGTCATCGGATTTTCTGCTCGGAATCTCTTCGGCGAAAGGATTTGAACGTCTGTTAGTTAGTGTGTACACTCTCCTAGCCACGTAGGACTTCAGCCCTAGCCCCTTCATGTATTGCTCCCCAAGTGGGTTAAATCCCGGTGGTACATGTTTCAGGCTGCAAAACGTGTCGCTCGCTTCTTCAACATGCGCCACTCGCCCGTGAAACCCTTTTCCCAGAAAGACCCTCATAAGTCCGTCACTCATCTGTTCAGACACCTGAAACTTTAGACCTAAACCCTAAACCCTAAACCCCTAAACCCTGCGTAGCCTCGTGCCAAAGCCTCGGCATCCGCGGCGAGAGCGGATCGACCGGCAGCCTCACGGCAACGTCAGAACCTCCACTACTTCATCTGGGTTCTCGTTGAGGAATTTAGTTTAAGTTGCCATAGTAGGGATCCGTAGTAAACAAGAATGCCGCTTCGTTATGGCAACTTAAATTAAATCCCTGAACAAGAGCCCAGTCATGCGTAAAATAGAACAGACTTCTTATCGTGGCAGGAACAAGAAGACTAGTCGTAATAACAATTCTAGTAAGAGTACAAATAAAAATACTTGGGATTTAGGGTGTACGGGGTAAGGCTTCTTTTTGGGTCTTGGGCTCAAGGCTTATCAGCAAGATCTAGACCTGTCAGAAGATCCTGATAAAGCTTTTAAACCCCTAAACCCGTTCTCAGGCTCCTTCTACGATGCCCTTTCTGAAAACCTAAACCCTTGAGACTCTAGACACCCCTAAACCTCAAGCCCTGAACCCCCAACCCAAAACCCTCAAGGCCTGAACCCCTAAACCGTACATCCTACACCATGGACCCTAAAACCCTAAAGCCCTACAACCCCAGAGCCATCTAAAGCCATTAAACCCAACCCGCCTGCCGCTCGGTGGAGACCGGGTGGAGGAAGACCAGGTCGGCGCGCTCGCGGTAGGCCAGCCGGGAGGTCGGGTTGTGGCCGCCCTAGCAGCGGCTCAGATCCGAAACCCTTGCTAAGAGCTTAGGGTTTAGGGTTCAGGGCTTAGGGCCCTGTGCCCTGAATCCTGAATCCCAAACCCTAAACCCTAAACGCACAAATCGAGAAGTGTACTAAGTTTAAAACAAACTTTAAACCCTGAGTCCTGGGATACGACATCCTGCAGGTGAAGCCTCGGGACTGCAGATCGTAAAATTTTTGAGATACGTTGAGCCAGGTTTTGATCCGGGATTTCTGTTGCTGGAGACTATTTTGTAAGGGTCCAAGTACTCCCCATTATAGGACTTTGGGTCCATTTTGGGTACCAAAAGCCATAAATAAGGACTACTTGGACCCATAGGGTTTGCAGTAATCACACGATAGCGGGATAGCAGCATGTCGGTCGTATGCCGGGCTGGCTGGATGGCTGCATTGCTGCATGACGCAATGCTCGCTTAGGCCCAGAGCCTCAAGCCCTGCATTCTAAACTCCACCTACCAAGGGGTCCCTGCAATCACTCGTTGAGCTGTATGGCATGCTCGTGCTTTCGGGTTTGAAGTTTGAAGTTTCGGTAGGAGCTGATGAACTCATGATGTTTCGGTCTCTGATGCAAGGTGGGAAGTGTAGGCTGCAGCTGTTGCCGGACATGTTATGGTTTGCCCGGGTCTTGCACGGAATCAGTGCTCATGCTCTGACTTTATAGATGCTTCGTTGAGGGTTTACTACAGCGTGTAATTAAGCCCCTTGGATGAAATTTTGCATGAACTCAACGCTCAGCTTTTGGGGCGGTTTCCACTTCGTGTCAAACGGAAAAGGCTCCTCCAGACTCTGCGAGACCAGCAGCTTCGCCGTGCCCTTGGGAAACACCGGACATTGATGTGAGTTTGAGAAGCGAAGGCTCTTTTTACCTAGCAAGGGTTTCTGCAGCAATTGTTCGAAGGTTCAAGAGCCTCAGCTGTTGTAACTATCCTACACTTTAAACCGACTGCCAAACTCTGTCGCCTTCTAAAATATATCCCCTCAAGCTCAGACTGCCCGATCTCCCTCGACACGCACTGACTAGCCCCAGTACTCTTCCCGAACCAGCAGCTTTGAACAACCACACCCTAAAAGCCACAGAACCAGAAAGCCCCATCTCCAAGACCTGCAGCCTCACAGCCCAAAATGAAATGCATCTTTTGGCACCCTTGTAGAGTCCTTACAAAAGCCTCCAGGCCCCCCAAACCCATGTAAAGCCCTCAAGTTTCTTCCAAAAGCATTTTAAAGCGCCTTGATACAACCCCTATAAAGTCTCTATCAAGCCAGATACAGCCCTTAACCATTCCGATAATCACCCCATAAGAGGCCCATGTCAATTTCATATACAAGCCGCCCCTACATAAAGCCTAAACCCTAGACCCTCAAACTCCTAAACCCTGCAACCCCTAAACCCTCAAACTCCTAAACCCTAAAACCCCTAAACCCTAAACCCTCAAACTCCTGAACCCTAAACCCCGAAACCCCTAAACCCTCAACCCAACAGACTTTGTTCAGGCCCCGATGGCCTGACGTACCGGACCGGCGCGGAGGCCCTGGCCGGATCACCTCTGGAGCAGCTACTGAGGTGGGCTCTTTGCTGGAAGCCGTCTTTTGACTCTTGTGCTAAGACTCTTAGGTTAGACGTTATCATTAAGGTTAGGGTTCTTAGGTTCTTAGATTTAACGTCTTTTGACTATTCCCCAAGCCTCCAGGTACCTACTATGTCGGGCCCTAGGGGCTCTAATACCCTCTACAGTAGGTACCTGGAGGGTTAGGGTATTGTTCTTAGGCTCTGAGATTAAACCTTATCATTAAGGCTTTATCACACTAATATGTAATGGTTATCATTATGATTTGATGTTAAGCAAAAGAATGACAGAAAAAGCAACGAGTTACTGTCGTTATTAGCCATTATCTTTCTCATTGCTGCTGCTGTTATTGTTATTCGGCTTCTTCTCATTTACTTGTACTATTATGAGTATGTTATTGTTCTTTGTATATTGCCCGATCTTATAGGGTTTCACCAGGTTTTATGGCCCTACATAATGATCTTATAGGGTTGTGAAGAGCTTTGCACGGTGTATAGTCGGAGGTTCACACCAATATTTGAGTGTCGTAGTATTGATCTGCATTCGCTCTTCCTAACTCCAAACATGAATAGACCGTATATGAAAAACTGATTCGATGCCGTCTAGAGCACCAACAAATCTTAAGTACCAGCAGAGCACCAAAAATCCTGAACCCTAAACTGGCCCTAAACCTTGTATAAACCCAAAACGGTCCTCTCTCTAATATAGAGACCTTAATAAGTACCTATAATATTTTCGGGGTTCCTTATTATACTTACAGTACAATATACCCCCAAACCCCTATTCTAACTACTAGGGCCCCTGAACCCTAAACCCTTGTAGTAGCCCTTATAGAACCCTTTAAGGAACCCTTAAACGGAACCGCAAAACCCTAAACCCTACACCCCTAAGCCTCAAAACCCTATTCTATCTCTTAAGGCCCCTGAACCCTAAACCCTAAACCCTAAACCTCAAAACCCTATGCTAACTCTTAAGGCCCCTGCAACAAAGCAGGTGGCACCGCGACTTCGAGGATGAGGGCCTGGCTTCGAAGCCGCTGCAGGCAGAGTCGGCTCAGTTCGGTTTTTCTGAGTTGGGTTTAGGGTTTAGAGTTTAGTAATTTAGGGTTTAGGGTTTAGGGTTTAGGGTTTAGTAATTTAGGGTTTAGGGTTTAGGGTTTAGTAATTTAGGGTTTAGGGCCGTTTAGGGTTTAGGGCTTTTTCTGAGTTTCTTCTGGCGGCTTTGGCTTTAGAGCTTTCGGGTGTCTGGATGTTTGGGTTTAATCCTGTAGTCGTTTGCTGTACCTGGGCCAAGTTCGGGGACGTTTTTTTTGGGGGTGGCAGTGTTTTCCCGAACGGTGTGATAACACTGTCGGGCTCTTGCGTTAAGTGTGAAGAGCATGTGTGTCCATCCCCGCACCGCACCCGCGTCCGATTATTTACAGAGAATCCGCTCTGCCACGATTTTCTGAGGGTCCTCCTACCCTAAACCCTAAACCCTAAACCCTAAACCCTAAACCCTAAACCCTAAACCCCAAACCCTAAACCCCAAACCCAATGCTTGGGGGAAAGCATGTTGGCCCTTTGCCCATGCTCGTTTCTTCCTCGGAAAGCATGGGTCTCCCAAAGGTCGCCCAGGATTTTGGTGTTTAGGGTTTAGGGTTTAGGGTTTAGGGTTTAGGGTTTAGGGTTTAGGGTTTAGGGTTTAGGGTTTAGGGCTGTGGTCGTGTCAATGGACGAAAGGAGGGACCCTTAAAGGGACCCTTGGGGTTATACAGGGGCTTTACGAGACTATAGAAGGGGTAGATAAGGGCTATATAGGGTATTCGGTATTAGGATTAGGGGTCCCTTAGTCGCCTTAGTCGTGAATCCGCCAATGCTTGAGGAAAGGTTGGCCTTGTGTGGTCTCCTTGCGGTCTCTGCGTTGTCTCTAGCTTGTGCTGGTCGTGCTGGTTTGGAGGTTGACTTCAGTGTCGGCTGGCTTTGTATCTCTACTGTTGTGCCCCAAATCATAGGGTTTAGGGTTTAGGGTTCGGTTTAGGGTTTAGGGTTTAGGGTTTAGGGTAAATCCTGGACCGAAGCCCGACCCCCTCCACCCGGAGCAAGTCTCCCCGCATGCGCCACGCACTCAGAGGTCCGGAAAGTCACCGACTTTCATGGGATTTCACCACAGGCGGGCTCGGGTGTCGGGTTTCGGAGGTTGGGATGCTAATATAGGGGCCCTAATAATTAGAATAGGGTCTTGGGGCCTATTCTATACTATGATTATGGTAAGGAGTCCCCCAAATAGTATTGGTAGTTATTCAGGCCCCTACATTATCAATATAGGTGTGGAACCGCAGTGTGAGGTTCAGGTGGGGTGGGTCCCAGGGTTCAGGTTTTACAGGTTTTACAGGGTTTGGGTTTAGGGTTTAGGGTTTAGGGTTGAGGTTCTAGGCCTCCAAATGAAGAAATCCCTGCAAAGACCAGCAGAATCAGCCACGAAGGCAAGCATGGAGTTCAGGTTGAGGGAGGTCGGGTTTCCGGGTTCGCGCCTCAGGTTCAAGCTTGAGCATCGGAAAGTCTACACTCTGAGCCCTTCTCCCAAACAAAACAGTTCCAAGCCCCAACTGCAACCTAAACCCTGTTTCGCCACCCTCAAGTAAGTTCAGGCCTTCTGGGGTTGAAAAAAACCGACAAAGTCCGTCTTTTCATCTTAGTCGTAGTATAAGGGCCTTTATCACTAGAATAGGGTTCTGGGGCCCATTATACTAGAATTCGAGTAAGGAACCCCCAGAATAGTATTGGTGTTTATTTAGGCCCCTACATGAAGCCATTCAACCTTACGAAGCTTTTCTGATACCCAAAGCACGTCTTCAGCTTCAGCTTCCGGAAGCCCCTTTTGTTGCCCTAAACCCTAGGATCCTTAAGTGAATCCGTTCTCAAACCCCACATTAATTGCCTAAACTTCTCCAAAAACGCTTATGAATCCCTGATCAGGCTCCCATAGAATGCCATAGAAACTAGTATGAGAACCCTCATGCGTCTTTTTTGGCAACCTATCTCTCTAAACCCTAAACCCGAAACCCTAAACCCTCAACCCTAAACCCTAAACCCTAAACCCTAAACCTTGAACCCTGAACCCTGAACCCTAAGAAAAGGCTCGTAGCATCGGAGGCTGCTCTGGGGCTGGTAGCAGCCACGTTGCTGACCGCTGCGGTCGAGGAAGGCCAGGAGGGCCCCGGTGTCCTTTTCTTAGTGTTTGGGGTTTTGGGGTTTAGGGTTTAGGGTTTAGGGTTTAGGGTTTAGGGTTTGGGGGTTTAGGGTTTAGGGTTTAGGGTTTGGGGTTTTGGGGTTTAGGGAAATTTAGGGAACAGGGGTTTAGGGTTTAGGGGTTTAGGGGTTTAGCGGTTTAGGGTTTATGGGTTTTGGGTTTAAGGGTTTAGGGAATAGGGGTTTAGGGGTTTAGGGGCTTTAGGATTGGGGGTGTTTCAGGATAGGGTGTTGCGGTTCAAGGTTTTAGGGTTTGACAAAGACTTTGGGTTACTGTAAGTGTGGTAGAAGTTTTTTTTGAAACTTTGAGCGGGTGCTAAGCTCGGGGGGGGGGGTCAGGATGTTGGGAGTTTAGGGTTCGATGGCGCAGAGTTTAGGATTCTTCGGCGCGATCTCCGAGTAAGCGTCCCTTGACAAGTCTGTGGGGTTTTTTAGAGTTAGGGTTTGTGTTTCAAAGGGTTTGGGGCTTCAGGGCTCAGGGCTCGTAGCTTGTAGACTTTCCGGGTTTAGGATGGTTGAGGGCCAATTTCAGCGCGGTAATGGGGCTCTCTGGATAATAGAGAGTCCGTGTACTCGAAGCTTTTTGAGCCCCACAACCCTAAACTGCCTCACTTCCAAAAAACCCTAGCCCAAGAAGGGTTCTGGGCTTTTCGTTTTGTGATGGTTTTTTAGATAAAATGGAGCGTTGTAGGGTTCCTGCCCAAGACCAAGACTACCACAGCCGACTCCTAGCAGCCTGCGTTTTTTAACTCTATAGGACCCTGTAGGACCTGGATACCGATGAGGTTGCAACCCCGAAGTCCAAACCCGAAACCTCAAATCCTAAACCCTGAACCCCAAAGCCCCCAAGCCTTCACCCAAACCCCGGGCAAGAGCCAAAATGCAAGCCCAAAACCCCCCAACCCTTCCCCCAAACCCTAAACCCTAAACCCTAAACCCTAAACGCTTCCAAAAGCAAGGCCCAAGACAAGAGAGAGGAACTGCGGACCTCATCTTCGTCACCGGCAGAGGCCGCAACAGCCCAGGGGAAGAAGTGCTTCAGCCGGGGCGCCTGGAGTTTAGGGTTTGGGGTTCTGGGCTTTAGGGTTCAGGGGTTTAGGGTTTAGGCTTTAAGGTTTGGGGTTCAGGGTTTAGGGTTTAGGGTTTAGGCTCTAGGGTTTGGGGCTCAGGGTTTTGGGGTTTTGGGGCTTAGGGGGGTTGGGGTTTAGGGCCTAGGGTTTGGGGTTTCGGGGTTTGGGTGTTTGGGGTCTAGGAGTCTAGGGTTTGGGTGCTTAAGAGCCTGGAAAAGGTTGATGCGTTGGGGTTTAGGGCTTAGGGTTCACCCTGAACCCTAAACCCTAAACCCTAAACCCTAAACCCTAAACCCTAAACCCTAAACCCTAAACCCTAAACCCTAAACCCTAAACCCTAAACACCCTGAACCATGGACCTTCAGGCCGGGAGGCCCTTGGGAGAGAGCTGTTGTTCTTTCCCAGCTTTCGAGCTTTTTTAAGGCTTTGTTAGGGTTTAGGGTTTAGGGTTTAGGGTTTAGGGTGTTTCAGCCCCCCAAAAGCCCGACGTCCCGAACCGATTTCGGGTTTAGGGGTTCTTCGAGCTTAGGCATCATTTGGGTGCGCTTCTGGATATTCTATGACTTTAGGGATCCTTTCTGGGGTTCTGATAATAAGTAGACTGTGAGGCTTAAACTCGGTTGCCCGAGTTTTTCTTTGCCAGCTTTCATTATGCCAGTATCACATACTTCTTTCAAGGATAGTGTGCTACCTCGGTGTCTAAGTCTCTCCTACTTCGGTGCCGGATTGCAGGTGACGCAGTGTGTCTCGGAGCTTTAGGATTCCTCGGTTCAATCATTAAGAAGTCCACGGGTTCTGTTTCGTAGGATTCCTTGCTGTGACAGAACTACGAGGCAGAGCCCTATTCTAAATCTTAAGACCCCTACATGGAGGTTTCCGAAAATAAGGGACCCTACTCTACTACCCGAAATAGTAGGATCGCTCTCATAAGGACCCCAAAATAAGGCGCCCCTAATTTTCGGAAACTCCCACATTGGGGTTTCGTGTGCAGGGTTTGGGAGTTTGTTGGGGCTTCAGGCGAGGTTCCGGGCCGTAGACAATGCCAGGGCTACATGGAAGGAGCCCTCAACCCCAGAACCGAAAGGCAGAACCCCAGAACCCTAAACTCAAGGACTCTGGGATCGGAGGGTCCATAAGTTTCGGTTTAGGGTTTAGGGTTTAGGGTTTAGGGCTTAGGGTTTAGGGTTTAGGGTTTGGGGTTTAGGGTTTGGGGTTTAGGAGTTAGGGTTTAGGGTTTAAGTTTCTTCGGAGTCGATCCTCTTTATTTTTATGGCCAGCCCAAGTGCTAGACCCGCAAGCAGCCTATCGCCCGACGTGAAGTCCTCAGCTGGAGGCTGTCTTGATGTAGTAGTTAGTAAGTAGGGCAGGTAAGCCCTAAACCCTAAACCCTGTTAGCCAGAAGGCTTGTCAGGATTGTTGTTGCGGAGGCATGTCGTTTAAGTGGAGCCGAAACTCGAGAGCCTCGTTCCCTAAACCTGGCGTCTAGGGTTTGGGGTCCAGTAGGACCACTACAGCCAGCACCCAGAAGTCGCCAACAAGCACTTCAAAGAGCCTATCCCTCCGAGGCCCCTGTTTCTGGAGTTTCTGCAAGGCCTTTGCCCGCCGGTGAAGGCGAAGCCGTCAGGGTTTCACGGGCATTCGATCGAATCCTGATGCCTAAACCCTAAAACCTCCACTAAGCCCTGAAGTTGAGTCTAATCTCGGGGCTGGGGGGGTTGTGGAGGCATAAGGGAGTTTCCGAAAATAGGGGACCCTAATATAGTACCCTAAATAGTAGGATCCTTATTATAAGGGCCCGAAGATANNACCCTAATTTTGGGAAACTCCCATAAGGTTTAGGTGCTTGGGCCCCAATTTTTGGGAGCTTGGGCATGGGGTTTTTGTTAGGAGAGGGCCAGTTGCTGTGGTCTGCTATAGGGTTTGCATGATTTAGGGTTTAGGGGATTCTGGCGACCTTTATATAAGGGACCTCCATGATCAACCTAACGTCGTTGGGTACTGTACCTGCCAGA
The DNA here is from genome assembly GCA_905221635.1 of Symbiodinium sp. CCMP2456. NCBI lineage: Eukaryota > Dinophyceae > Suessiales > Symbiodiniaceae > Symbiodinium > Symbiodinium sp. CCMP2456. Next base: position 36,147 of record CAJNDV010037141.1, on the reverse strand, counting down.
TCCTGGTCTGGAAGACTTAGCCGGCCGGACTCAGTGCCTAGAGTGGCGGCTCTCCAAAAACCCTTTGATTAAAGGAAACTCCTTATCGTAAGTGAAGGTATAAGCCTTCATGCAGGGTTTTGGAGTGCCGGATCTTGCCAGTCCGACCCGCTTGCTAAGCCTTCCGGCTCAAATATCCCTCCCGCAGAAATGCAAACCCCTAACCTCGAACCACTAATCCTGAACCCCAAACCCATGTAAACCCCTAAACCCTAAACC
>CAJNDV010037140.1:0-20404 GCA_905221635.1 Symbiodinium sp. CCMP2456 | reverse complement strand
GTGCGGGCAAACCGCACACTTTGCGCGTAGTAGTAGTAGTAGTAGTAGTAGTAGTAGTAGTAGTAGTAGCAGTAGTAGTAGTAGTAGTAGTAGTAGTAGTAGTAGTAATAATAGTAGGCATGCTTAAGGTTGCTGAAGCGGGGGGCTTCATAAAACACGGGACCAAGTTCGATGTCATCCCTACCCATAGGCTCCATTGTAGTTCCTTTGTGGGGTTCATACTTAGGATCCTATTCAGGCAATCCCCAAAGAGGAGCTACAACGGAGCCTATGGGAAGTCTAACGAACCCAGCAACGCGGGATGAGCGAGGGTTTCGGGTTTAGGGTGGCGGCCTCTGTGCTTGTTTACGACTAGAATGCGTTGCGATCATGCTTAGGACCATCTTTGCTAGACTGTTGCTCCGCCCGGACTTCCCGGCATGCGAAGGATGCCCTGCAACTGGCAGCCCAAGCATTGCCGGATGTCAAACCCTACACCTCCAAAGGCAAAAGGGATTATCCGGACGACATAAACCTCAGCCCAAAACCGCTGAACTGTCAAAAACGCACTTTTGCGCAGCCTCGCTGACCGCTCTGGACTACTGACGTAGACTGGGCTCTTGTTGTTCTGAGGGTGTCAAACGGCCTTCGAATGATGTTTAATTATCAAGTCTTGATATTTTTTGTTGAGGGTGTCGCTGTTAAGTAACTCTATCTCTGTTGCCATAACCGGCATACCTCGTAGATCCGTAGATATTTACATGGATTGCTGGTCATGGTAATCTTAAACAACTAAACCAGTAAGCCTAAACCCCTGGACCCCACAAGTCTGACAAGAACCCCTAAACCCTAAACCCTAAACCCTAAACCCTAAACCCTAAACCCAGTAAACGCTTCCATTCTTCGTGCCTGCCGGGCAACCCGACAAGTCCTACCCCCTGTTTCTTAGCAGGGAATGGGGGAATGGGGTACAGGGACTACTATAAGGGATTTCAATGTTTTTAGGGTTTAAGGTTTAGGGTGTAGGGGACTTCAGGGAATTATACCCCCATTCCCTATTGAGAGTCAGAGAGCCTAGCCCATCTCAGGTTGCGCAGCCGTCGGAGCCTGTCTCAGTGAGAAACCCTGAACCCTAGATCCTGAGCCTTAAACGAGTCCCAACCCCTATACCCTAAACCCAAAGCCCTAAACCCTAAATCCTAAACCCAAAGCCATAAGCCCTTGACCGTATAACCTAAACCCTTAATCCTAAACCTAAACCCTAAACCCTACTTCCTAAACACTAAATCCCAAACCCTACTTCCTAAACCCTAAACCCTCAAAACGTTGGTTGGAGTCTCAAGCTTCGAGGGCACTGCCAAGGCTGGGCTTCGTCACTCACAGGATCTGCAGACTTGATTTGTGAGGCGTTTAGGGTTTTGGTTTTTCTGGGTAGAAACCCAAAATCAAGAGCACCTGCAAAGCTCTTGCTTCCTTTTGCAAGAATTGTCAAAGTCTGTACGTCTTCGTGGCTTCTGTCACAGCGCACGGCACGGCCTTTTTTTCACGCACGGTGGGCCGCGTTTGACCTTAAGGCGTCGAGTTGTGGAACCCGTTGAGTCGGATCCAACCCGAAAGCCTTAGGTGACCCGGGGCAAAGACACGTCCGGGTGGAGCATGGGAAAATGGGCCGTGGATGTGCGGTGCTGACGGCATGGCTGTAGGCCGCTGACCCTTTGATGCGATGCTGGTTTCGAGGCTCTGGGGGTGGTTAAGGGTTTAGGATTGAGGGTCGAATTGCATCCGTTACCCTGAGTGTGATCACCGATGGCACTCCGCTGTCTTCCTCAACAGGGTGGCCATTCTAGCTGCGCGGCCAATGCGTGCTGTGGATGTCTACATGTTGTTACGGAACTGCGCTTGGCATTTCGTTCACACTACGATCGTCCAACGATCCGTTGGCAACGAAGTCCTCGACCACAGCTTTTGCAGCACTGCCCGTCAAAAGGAATGCCCTTAAGGCATCCGAGACAGGAATTGCACCAGCCACGGCCGGACAAAGCAAGGAGACCATGCAGGGCTTCAGAGCCAAAGTGCTATCTATCTATCTATCTATCTATCTAAACATAGTTTACAATTGCATATATGTATATATTATATATATATATATGTATCGTGTATGTAGAATGCCTGCAGAGCCCGCGAGTCTGCAAATGAGGAGTCGCAAGCGATCGTCGCCCTTCCAAGAGGCTCTTAACAGTCGTGCGACCTTCGTCCGAGTCCCTGGGCTCAATTGCTTGGAGGTGGGCATTTCAACGAACTTGTCTTAGGGGATGAGTACCCTAGCCCGAAAAAGGCCAACCTTTTCAATTACGGTAAGATTCTGTAAGCCCCAAAAGGTTCAGGTTACCTACTCAGCTACTGAGTACCTATGGGCTCCATTGCACTTCCCTTCTGTGGCTCACATTTAGGATCCTAGTAAGGTACTCCCACAAAGGAACTACCATGGAGCCTAAACCCTAAACCCTAAACCCTAAACCCTAAACCGTTCTGCAAACTACCAGGATGATCTTGGATCCCGCGAGACTAGAGAATCAGTCTGTAGGTTTCGGGCTTCGGGCACTACTATCTGTAGACGTCTCCATATGTAGCAACATGTACACGTGCGTGTACGTGTATGCATGTATGTATGTATGTATGTATGTATGTATGCATGTATGTATGTATGTATGTATGTGTAGAAGTGTATACATCCATCCATCCATCCATCCATCCATCCATCCATCCATCCATCCATCCATGCATGCATGCATATGCATGTGTTATAAAACCTACGTGTATAGGTGCATGTTTACATACACATATATTTGTCGGTGTACTTGTGCGAAAGGCCTAAGTAATCCTGAACCCAACACCGACTGAACAATCACCTTCACGCTCCATGCATCTGCCAGAGACGTCCAACGCCGAGCCGGCGTCGAGAACTTTGCATATCGTTGCATCGGTTGCCTACCGTCTCCCTTCTTGTGTGGGTCCAGCCATCACGAGCCATAGTGGCAGTCTTGGGACCGTCGCAAATCAGATTTACAATGCTGTCTTCATGCATTTCGTTCGGGGTTGGCTTGGGTTTAGGGTTCAGGGTTCAGGGTTCAGGGGGTTTAGGGTTTAGGGTTTAGGGTTTAGGGCTTAGGGTTTATAGGGTATAGGGTCCACCGGTCACCAACGCTGAATAATTCCGAGGGTCGCAGGCGAACTCAGTTTCAAGAGTCGCAGGCAACGAAAGGCCTATGCAAGATCACCCTAAACCCTAAACCCTAAACCCTAAACCCTAAACCTCGCTTAGGTCGACGGGAGAAGTGTTCAGGGCAGAATCCTCGCTGGCCCAAGGGGTCCACTAGGGTTATAGGGTTTAGGGTTGAGGGCTCTACAGAATATACTTTTGGGGCCCAAATACCTATTAAGTACCTGCTATAATGGTACTTGGACCCTTTGGGTGGTTCTCCCAGACACTCTGGCCAATGCCACTGCGTGGGACGGCCGAGATGTCCGAAGAGCTGCCCTCCTCCTGTAGGGTGTAGGGGCTTAGGGTTTCGGGGTTTAGAGTTTTAGGGGTTTAGGGGTTTAGAGTTTTAGGGGTTTAGGGGTTTAGGGTTTAGGGTTTAGGTTGTAGGGTTTAGGGTATGATGGCTTGAATACCCAGAAGTCGGGGCACCCAAATAGCTCCATTCGGGGCATCTTCTGGGAAGGTCGAGGAGGATGGTTTGCATGGACCCTACGAAGCTTGTCTTTGTAGCATTTGTCCCAGATTTGTGGTGGCTTTACGAAAGAGATTCTGGACGTGATGCCGGTGTGAGGTTTTGGGTTCAGGAAGTCTCGGACTTGCTAAAGCTGGTCACCTTTGTCTTGGATTCGGGTGCGTGCAGTGCCTTGCGCCTGAACTGCGAAGCACGTGGCAAGTAGGAAATGCCGGAGCGTGCGCGGTTTGCCCCCCCCCCCCACTAGCCGCACACGACGTTGAGCAGTCTATATAAAGAATGGAAAGAAAAGTAGGACCTTGGGCGCAGAATACTTAAATATACTTAAACATATGGGATGGTGGTTCTGCGACTTCACAAATAATAACACCAACAGAGCACAACAGAAGAAGCCTTCCCGCCATCGAGAGACCCACCTGCACACTCAGAGATTGTGTCATGCATACCTATGCTCCATTGTAGTTCCTTTTTGTGGCTCATGTTTAGGATCCTGTGAGGTAGTCCGCAAAAAGGAACTACAATGGAGCCTATGGGTACCTAGAACTGAGAGACGAGACTAAAGAGATTTCATCGGCAGGCAGCAACGAGATAGACATGGAAGGAACGCCCTAGAAGGTACCCTAACCCCTAAACCCTGAACCCTAAACCCAAAACCCTAAACCCTAAAATAAAAATGCACCTGCAGAGCAAACACCGACAAGCAGGCCACAGTCGCAACGAAACTCTAAACCTTAGGGTTTAGGGTTTAGGGGTTTACCCTAAAGCCCTCAAGCCCTAAACCCTAATAAGCCCAAATCAGTCAACACAACTTCGTGGGTCCGCAACCGGCTCAACAACTCCAGCATAGAAACCTTGGGCTCGTTTTTTTCATAATCCTCCACCTGCCGTTGTACTTAAAGCCGCACGGAAGCACACTGGAGTGACTGAACTCCCGACACTCGCGGCTGTCCTGCTTGGGAGGACTATGTAGTTGCGAAGCTCTTCATTCCTTGCGACATTTTAGGGTGTAGGGTGCAGAGCAGCTTGAGACTTGCGGCTTGCAGTCTCCTGGCGCTTTGTCAACAGGGCCGTTCTGGGGCTGACAGTTGCAGAACTGTGGCAGAAGAGTCTGCGAGCACCCTAAATTACTAAAACCCTAAAGCCAAAACCCCAACCCCAAAACCTTGTCCCTGAACCATTAAGCCGTCTACGGAAAGCCCTGAACCCCGGAACAGACCGCCTTCTCTCGCGCAGGTCGCGCACCTGGACATAGGTGCTCTCAGCTGTGCAGGTTTGGAGTAGTCTGAATTGGGTTTAGGGTTTAGGGTCTGCTGGGCTGTCGTAATGGAGCTTAACCAAATGAGGAGAGAAGCAGAGTCTAGTCAAGACTGCCCTGATTAATCATAGTCTCGAACACTGACTTCCTAGCTTGGCATTAGATCCGTTTCTCTTGGATCCTGAGCACGAACATCGTGAGACCGAGTTGCGGCTTGAAAGACGGAAGAGCGACCTTGTCACGACCGAAGCTCTCATCAGAATCTCCTACAACCGGATCTTAAAGTACTTTTCGAGCCGTTTGAAGGAGCCGGAAACCTGGACACCCATCCAACAACTCAGAGGATAAGACCCACTCAAACAGTCCCATACCATATAGGGGCCTTAATAATTAGAGTAGGGTCTGAGCGTATATTATACTATAAGTATACTAAGGAACCCTCAAACCCTAAACCCTAAACCCTAAACCCTAAACCTTATTGTAATTACTAAGGCCCCTCATCCCCTGGATCGGCAACGACAATCCGATGAAGACCCTGCAGCTCTCAACCCGACAAATGCTAAACTCAAACTCAACAGCATAGGGGCCTTACTAACTAGAATAGGGTTTTGGATTGTAGAATGCTATAGTTATACTACAGTTATACTATAAATATAATAATGTTAATAAGGAGCCCCAAAAAGTATAGGCAATCAATACTGCCCCTATAGTAACCCACCTGGATCTCGCTAAAGTCCATCCTAAAGCTTCTCATACCTAAAGCCCCACAAGCTCCGAACTCAAAAAAAAAAAACAACACCTAAAGCATAAACGATCACTTCTCTTACTAACCTTCGTCACCCTTAGATCTAAGCCCCAAACCCTAAACCTTTCTTAAGCCCGTAAACCCTTAACCCCTAAACCCAAAACCCTAACCCTAACACTCAAACCCCTAAACCCTATGAAACCCCCCAACCCTCAAACCCTAAACCAAAAGCCCTAAACCCTAACACCCCAAACCCCAAAACCCGACAAAACCCTCAAATGGTCTGAGCCCGAACCTCGAGCGCTCTGACACTCCAAGCAACAAGAGCGCCTGCGCTGAAGCCAACCGGATCCTTTGAGCCGCCGCAAATCGAGAGGATCGCCTGTCATAAGAAAAGTTAGGGGTTTGGAGTTTAGGGTTTTGGGCGCCTATCATAAGAATAGTTGAATGATGAATGATGAGAGAGAGGAGTATAGCCTGTTAAAAGTTTTGATATAGTATACTGCAATATAGTATACTACAGTACAGTATAGCATAGTTTCGTACAGTAAAGTACGGTGTCGTATCGCATAGTATGGTATATATAGCATAGCCTGGCAAAGCACAGCATAGTGTAGTAAAACATAGAGTAGTATAACATAAGATATTGTGTTTCATGTTTTTGCAAACCAGCTTCAGTTTTTTGCGAGACATTACTGGGTTTTACAAGTTTTTGTCGCAGGGTGGTCTCAGGGATTTGGTATAGGTTATAGGCTTTCAGAGCTTTGAACAGGTCGTGTCTTGTAGTTCTTACAGTCTTGAGCTATATGGTGACCACCGCGCGGGTTGGGGCTGAAAGGCTTAGGACTTTCGGGCTATGGCTTACGGTTTATTGAATGCCAAGCGGCGCTGAAGATAGCTTCCACAGTTTCACGGACCCCTGTATTGAGCAGTCCTTAAACCAGGAGAAGAAGCCTGAGATGAAATTGGTGGATCTTCCTAAGCCCTAAACCCTAAAACCCTAAACCCTAAACCCTAAACCCTAAAACCCTAAACCCGTTCAAAAGAGCTTGTTGGACTCTCTGTGGGTCTGGCGTTTCACGTTCATGACGTCTCCAGGGCACAGCATGTGCGATTAAGGCATAATGTAGGGGCCTTCATAATTAGAATACGGTTTTGGGGGTTCCTTATTATACTTATAGTATACTATACCCCAAACCCTATTCTAATTCTTAAGGCCCTTATATTATGGCTTACCCCAAGCCTCAAGAAACCCAAAAGGCTTATATGGTATGGTCGAGGAGCCTTAAAGTATTAGTCTTTAGGTTTCGTTGCCTATGATGTTAAGATGTTTAGGCCTCAGGGTTCATTGAAAGTCAGGCATAGGAAGTCACAACCCTAAACCCTAAACCTGAAAAAAACCAGGCGCGAAGCCGTAAACCGCCAACCTAAATCTCCCACGGCCCTCAGCCCCCAAAGCCGCCCCGTACCCCAAAACTAGACCCAAAGAAGCCTCTATACCCTCTGAAGCCCGAAACCCTAAACCCCCAAACCCCCAAACCCCTAAACCCCTAAACACTAAACCCCGACCCCAGAAGTTCAAAAACATCAAATCACTCTGCTAAACACGCCGGGCCCACAGGCAGCAACCAAAGGCCGTGTGCCCCGGCAATGGTTACCACGAGGAAGAGGACCTCCAAAAAACTGGATTCGGCGTTTATTCTCAGGATTTTGGAAAGCAGAGCCTCGGCAGTGTTTATGGCTTCATATAGGGTTTTGAGAACCGTGTGCAGAAGAGTTCTACGGTGAGGACCCAAGCTGCCCGAAATGGCGAATGCCGGATGTCTGCTTCGCATCCCTACGGTGGAAAAATAGATTAAGTTCATGAAGTTCCTCGTACACAAGATCTGGATCCGATTCACTGCCTGAGGCATTCAGCTCGAGTCGAAACTCTCATGTCACAACAACTGGATTCACGAAGACCTTTGAATCCCACAGTTCTCCGTTTTGCAGCCCAAACTGCCAAACCTGAACCCTAAATCTCTACTCCACTGGGTCCAAACTAAGACTAAAATGCCAATATGTTTCATTCCCTCTTGGGCTTGTACTGAAATTTAAACCGCAAAACGGATCCCAATATGAGAGGAACCCAGAACCCTATCAATCAAACCCTAAACCACGAGGCCTTGAAGAAGATCCGGAAGACGTAGCTCTCAGAGAAGCCGACCACCACCACCTCGGCCACTGCACCCGGAACATTAAATACTAAACCCTACAAACCCTGAGCCATAAACCCTAAACGCTAAATCCGAAATGCTGGAACCCTGAACTCAATAAACCTCCGAAAGTCCGGTAACTCACGCTCTTATTCAGCGGCCTCGACTAACTAGAAAAGATCCCGAACAACCCACGTAACAGTAGTAAAAATGAGTATTCAAACCCTAAACCCTAAACCCTAAACCCTAAACCCTAAACCCTTCCCGGATGCTAGGTCCCGTAGCCTCCAAGCCGACATTTTTCACAGGCAGAGCCGCTGCCAAGAGGGTGGACAAGACCGCGTTGAAGGTGCAGGGCCTTCCGCTGCTTTGCAACTTGGAATCTTAGTAGGGCTTCTTTGGGCTTTAGAGCAAGTAGATCAAGGCTTCGCAACAAAGCTCCCAGAAAATGTAGGCCTTTAAGGTTACGGGCAGAAGAAAATAGAGTAATGAGAGTAGGGGTATATTGTACTATACTCATAATGGGCAGCTCATGCTCTAAGGATCGAAAATGTCTAAACTTTGAAACTAGTAGCCTTTACGACCCCAAAACTATAAGCACTAATCGCGCAATTCCCGACTTCAGGCATACTCTAAGTGCACATTGGGGATCATTAGGGAGCCCTAGCACTAGAGAGCCACAGCGGAGGACCCTCAATGAAGGCATTTGGAGAAGATCTTTTGGGCGCCGGACGCTCTACATCCTAAGACCAGCGGCCCAATGCGCTCCGCTGCGGCGATGGCACGCTCTCGTGGGCTTCCAGTGGACTCCTTGCTGTTGCGAGGAGTCCGCATGCGCGACCATAGCCATAATGTTTTGTTTACGGCTCCTGCTTCAGAGGCATGGGTACTTCTCTGAGTTAGGGCCGTTTTAGGCTCGGAGACCTACCTGCGTCGCTGCATCGTCATTTGGGGCTTTCGGATTTGGGACCTTAGCATCATTGATTCTTCCCGGGCTCCTTGAACATGTGGGCGATGTGCGCGGCATAATCCACGGCCAAGCCGACGCAGATCAGCACGTAGATCCTCAGGACTACAAACGTGCCGCAACATCCGATACTCCCATGATAGCCGGCATGACGTCCATCCAGGGTACAGGGCTTCAGCTAAGTTGCGGCTGCGTTTGAGTTGATTGATTACCTCCAGCGCGACCTAAGAAACCCTACATCTACCCTAGCCTTCCAGAACCTGCTTGTAGGACTCTACAACTCACATATCTGGGTTAAAGCAAGAACCTAAAAAATAAGTGGGTTATGGCTTTTAAGATGTTTTTAAAAGGCCTCAGGCGAGGCATAGTTAGACGAAGACGTTGTTGCCCCCGGTCTTGGCATCCTCTTCGCCGGCGTGAGCAGGGATATGGGAAGCCGAGCTTCTAGGGGGGCCCCACAAAACCACATGTGTAGTTTTCTAAATTAGGATCCCTTTCTAGGTCCCCGATATAGTATAAAAAGGACCCCCCAAAGGGACCCTAGTTTAGAGAACTACCCACATTCAAGATGAGGATCCCATCTTTTGGGGGTAAAAGGGCCCCTGCCAGGGAGATTCAGGAAACACCCTCATGGTGGGATCCTCATGCTGGTGTGCTCTTGTGGGATCTTACCTGAAGCCTTCCAACTCTGCAACTTCGAACGCTGCGTCAAGGCGGCGTGGAGACGCCGCTAATCGTCACGTCCCAGAAATACCTTAATCATTCAGGCGGCATTCAGATAAAGTCTCTTCACTGACTTCGAGCTGATCCTGGATCACAATCGCACGGAGGACTGGCCTAGTCAAGGTCACGGACAAGGCGCACTGAGTGCTGTCCAAAAGACAAACAACAGGTACTCTAGGCTGGGGCTTTCTGGTTGGTCTTGCATTTTTTCGCTTCTTGGAAAATGTAACCAGGCACTAAGACACCGTACGTAAAGCCCTAAACCGCCAGACCACCCGAACCCTCAACAAAAAAACGTTGGCCGTATAACCTAATTAACCCGAAACTGCCTGACCGAAAAGTAGGACTCGGAACCTTTTATTTATCCACTGCTCTAATGAGTCATACTGAACCCCAAACACCATATCTGCCTTCGGATATCCCCTAAACTCTAAACGTTCAACCCGAAACAGTAAAACCCTAAGCCTTATTGTCCGTGAAGAACCCTTTTTTTGAGGTGCTTCGATCTGGGCGTTGCGCTCCAAATCCCGCAGCATACTACTAGCGGGCGTTATATACTAGGGACCTCAATAATTAGACTCAGGTTTTGGTGGGACATTACAATTATACTATAAACATCATAAGAAAGACTAAGGAATAAGATTGGTAGTTGTGTAGGCTCCTATTTATGCTGGCCCAGGCGCATGAAGCCCAGGGTGTCCACGATGGAGAGTGCCACGCATAAGACCACCTGCCGATTGATCCCGCTAGAGGGGGTTTAGGGTTTAGGGCTTAGGGTTTAAGCCCTAAACCCTAAACCCTAAACCCTTTTTGCAGCTCTTGAGACTTCCCATTCCAGGGGTTGTGGTCTTCGGGGGCTTAGTTTTTACCGTTTGCTGGGGCAATATGACCGGCTTTGAAGAAACCTGCAACGGGGTGTAAACCCTAAACCCTCCTCACTTCTTTGTGATCCTAAACCCTGAACCCTGAAGCCTAAACCCTAAACCCCTTCACTTCTTTGTGATCCTAAACCCTGAACCCTGAATCCTAAACCCTAAACCCTAAACCCCAAACCCCTTCACTTCTTTGTGTTGGAGTCCTGTGATACTGGACCGGGCTCGCTCCTGCTGAGGTCCAGATACAATCCCAAAGGGTCCCAAGTAACACTATACCTATAGTCTCCTTTGTAGTTCTGGGGTTTGGGGGTTTAGGGGTTTAGGGGTTTAGGGTTTCGGGTTTAGGGTATGGGTAGCGTACCTATAGTCTCCTTTGTAGTTCCTTTTTGGGGCTACCTTATGGGATCCTAATTCTAGTTAAAACTGGTTAAACCAAAAAGAGGAACTACAACGGAGACTATAAGTAGTATGTACTTTTCGGTTCCTGATATCTACTAAGAGCTTACTCTATTTTGGTACCTGGGCCCTTTCAAAACATGGTCTACGATGGCGAACTTTCAGGAGCACAAAGCGGCTCCTGCACGCCCTCGATCGCCAGAAAGCATGTGCGCTCCTAGAGCTGAGACATGATATAGGGGCCTTGATAATTACCTATACTATTTTGGGGGTTCCTTGTTATAAATTATAACAAGGAAAAATAATAGTACAATATACCCAAAACTCTATTCTAATTACTAAGGCCCCTACATTACTGACAGACTCAAACACCCCCTTAAGTAGCACTACCTGGCGTGAGCCATCCCACGACAAAGCTGCCCAACAAGGGACCCAGATCGCGATACGAGGAGATGGCACCAGTGCGAAGATGACAACGAGAATGACCTCTGCAGCATGCAGACTTAACGGATCGTTGTTTGTCTCCCGACCCTGAACCCTAAACCCTAAATCCTAGTAACAATTCGTTTTGGAGAAATCGCGAAGCCGGATTCGCGAAGGCTTCTTTCCTGCGCGTTTCCGTGAACGTCGTGGCGAAGTCTTGCTTGGACAAGCTGTCCGTCTGAATCCGTGCTGAAAGGGTTACTGTAATCATTCGAGACTGTTGCAGTAGTTGACACATCTGTGCTGAGTGCCTCGTCGCACACACTCATGCACGCCCGCATGTGCGTTTCTTAGTATGAAATGCTGTAAACATATACCTGTAGACTGTCATGTCTGTCTGTCCGTCTGTCTGAGAGAAGCATAAACGAATGAGTGAGTGAACGCATGAAGTATGTATAGCAGATGTAGGTACTTATGTATGTGTCCATGTCTCTCTCTCTCTCTCTTGCGCTTTCTCTTTTGCAATATCTCTCTTTCTCTCTCTTCGCCTCACTACCCATAGGGCCTGGTAATAAGCGTTTCCATCCTCGCCCTCTCCTTCGTTATCCCATTTCTATGACACAGACCGAGGATACCAACATAGGCAGCTGCATAAATGGAAGGTGGCGACTTAATCTTCTCCTGAAGCCGAACGTCCCAACCCCAAGTCGTTTGTCAACCCTAAATTTCGCCTTCGGATTCTGCCACAAGTCCTGCTTGTGAGGCTAGGGGCCTTGAGAATCAAGAAGCAGAATAGGGTGTTGGCTCAGATATATAGGTAATTCTATAGATGTTTGCAACGATGTTGCAGTGTGTGCGACTGCGATTTGCGAGTATTGTTGTTGTCAGCTTCACACTCGTTGTATTCGTGTCGCTCTTCTTGTAATTCTTGCTGTTGGGGATACTGTGATGTTGAATCTAACTTTTCCTTCCAAAGGGCACCGCCGCAGACCATCAAGTTCCGAACGAGCTCCGCGTCGATCACACCAACCTTTTGATTGGTCTCTGGTGTAGATTTGATTGTAGGGCTTGGAAACTCAGGGTTTCGAGTGCATGGGATGCGTTGATCAGGTGCAACTAGGCTGTTGGAAGCCACTGCCAACAATACTTTTTCAGGGGAAAGTCCACCCCGCTGAGGCAGGTCAGCTCTCCCAGCAGGGAGGGCAAAACGCTTGAAAAGGCAACTGCCTGCTGAAGATTGCCCGACGACCCTTTCCCCGGTGTCAAGCTCTAATTAGACCGCCACCCAAAGTTTCCTAACACGGAAAACTTACACAGAAGCAGTCTTGAAATTGCAGAACTCTAGCGCNNCCCCCCCCCCCCCCCCCCCCGTCGGTAGAGGCCTCCTCCCAATACAAGAAGTCGAAGCTGTACGGAAAGGCACCCGATATCAGCTCATCGACCTGATTTGGAAAACTGGAAAGGAGTGAGTAGAGCGGAAAAAGTCTCATTCGTATGACTTTCTCAACGACATAGTATCTTTGATTACTATTACGACTATTGCTATTATTGCTAATCTGACAATCGTGACTGCTGTTATTACAGGGTGTAGGGGTGACTTGGGTTTTCTTCACGGCTTTAGGCTGCTTTTTTAAAGGGGCTTTTCGACTTAGTATAGGGGGCCTTAATAATTCGAACAGGGTGTTGGGGGGTATATCATACTATAAATATATAATAAGGAACCCTCAAAACCCTATTCTAAGTATGAAGGCCCCTACATTAGAGGCATGACCCATAGGCCCCATAGTAGTTCGTTTTTGTGGCTTATATTTGGGATCCTACTCGGTAATCCCTCCCAAAAAGGAACTACTATGGGGCCTATGGGGAAGCCCAAGCTGAGGTCGGGTGTTGCTCCCCGGTCAGCCCCTGCAAGGGGGCTCCGAGCCTTCTTCCGCATGGACTCCATGGTGGTATAGCGGTTCGTGCCTTTCGGAGGCTGCCGGGTTTAACATAATTAGAATAGGGGTTAGAGTCAGAGTTTAGGGATTAGGGGCCTTAAGACTTATAGAGTAGGGTTTTCGGGATATCTTATGCTATGATTATAATGAGGAGCCCCCGCAATAGTATTGGTAACTCTTTAGGCCCCTATATGAGAAACTTGGGGCTCCAGATTTCTGCGCCAACATCCTAGGCATGCCGATTTAGGCTCTGTGCGGGTCATGCTTCAGGTCAGCTGCCCGAAACCCCATACAGCCTAAACTTTTCGCCCTAGCACGTGTATGTAAAGCCGTAACCTGCGCTGTATCATTAACATCAGCGGTGTAAAGAATTTGCACAACATGATAACGCCTCGAACCCTCCATGCCCCTACAGTGGCCTCAACAACATGCAACTAGAATGAGGCTTTGTGGCATCTTCTGCAGTTGGGTGGCTGGTTTAGGGTCAGGATTTAGGGAACAGCTGAAGGTACTAGGGGAGAGGGCGCTCGCCACATTTGAGGACGGGGTGTGGTCTCTTCCACCCTCGTTTGCAATCTTGCTGGCAGCTGTGTCAAAATCCTCACATCCTGACCCATAGATGCAGCGCATCACCTCATTAAGGCCTGTCGTTGTCTTGACCCTCAACACAAGCATGAATGAAGTAAGAAGCCTGTGCAGAACCAGCCTTCCGGCACTTCAGCGTACAGGATTTAGCCTTCGTTATTTCATGCTTCCGGGTTCATAGCACGACTTCCTAACTTAAAACAGGCACTCCCCCTAAACCCTAAACCCTAAACCCTCAACCCGGCCTTTGTCCGTGGCAGCCAGAGACAACTCTGCATTGAAGCGGGAGGCTCTGAGACCTCCGGACCTGTGGAATCCCAGAGAACCCAATACCCCTTACTTAAGGAATAGACCTTAAATCATAATACTAAGGACCCCCCAAACCCTAAACCCTAAACCCTAAACCCTAAACCCTAAACCGTATTCCCTTATTAAGGGGTATTGGGTTCTCTGGGATCAGAAGCCTGAAAGCTTGGAGCCTTGGGTTTCAGTCTTAGGGTTTAGGTTGGGGCTTAAGTTTTTGGGGTTTAGGGCTGGGGTTTAGGGTTTTTGGCTTGGGGTTTAGGGTTTAGGGTTTAGGGATTAGGGTTTAGGTTGGGGGTTAGGTTTTTAGGGTTTAGGGCTGGGGTTTACGTTTTTGGGTTGGGGTTTAGGGTTTAGGGTTTAGGGATTAGGGTTGAAGGTTTAGGGTTCTGGTTTTTAGGGTTTAGGGTCTTTTTAGGGCTGATCTCGATCTTCAGGTGCAAGAACCTGATGCACGGTTGCACCCTCAAGCCCCAAAGCCTCAACCCCTGAACCAGAAGACATTCCGTGGTTTAGGGTTTTAGGGTTTAGGGTTTAGGGTCTAGGGTTCCGTGATGGCAGGGAGGCTTTTTTGGTTAACATCAATGCGAGAGACTCCGAGTACCGCCAGGCTTGTCTCGCTCTTGAACACTAAGACCTGCAACATGGAACCCTTGAAACTGTTGATGGACAAAATTCTGCATGACCCAAATATAGTATAGTACCATAAATCCCATAGTTTAGGTATATAAGGTCTTGCAGGATTTTGTCCATCAACCGAAGGAAGGCTCGAAAGCCCTAGCCCCTGGCCCCTGTCCCTAGCCGCGGAGCCCTCCTCGAAATCCCGTTCTCCAAATTCTGGGAAGGCCAAGTTGCAGGTCGCACCCAGTCGGGACAACGTCGACACTGCCATCGACGTTGCATGCCTCCGCAAGAAACCGAATACTGCGACATGTTGCCATGATGGTCATAGTGATGCTGACTACGATGCCCACCATCACGAAACATCTTGGGTACTACTGCTCTGGTATCCCGACCTGCCGTACCTTTAGCGGGCAAAACAGGGAATGGATTTGAGAGGGTTGCCCTTGCCGAAAGATCCGTTTATCTTGATCAAGAAGGCGCTGGTCAGCAGGAAGCACCACCGAACCCTAAACTTAAAGCCTAACCCCTACGTACACCCTAAACACTACACAGCGGCTCTCATCCATGAAGCCTTCAGCCTCCACCCGAAACCCTAAACCCTAAAATCAGACCCAAAGCAGCGATGCCTGGGCACTGACTTTGCTTTGACCTTGCCTTGTGTCCCGCCCCAGTGGCCCGTGGGCAGGGAACGTGCCTGAACTACAAGCCTAAACCTTAAGACTATACTGACCTCCTTTTAGGGATTATAGTTCGCAAAACTTAAGATTTACCTATAGACTCCATTGTAGTTCCTTTTTTGGGGGTACCTTATAGAATGATTAATATAGAATGGGTTACACCAAAAAAAGGGAACTACAATGGAGACTATAGCCTATGTAGTTCCTTTTTGGATAGTCTATTATAACTCCCTAACACAAAACCATAACAGACCCAAAAAGGAACTACCTTGGAGCCCCTGGGTAGTTGGCAAAACTTACGATTCATCCTGAGAAGACAGGAGCAGACAGCGGCTTCGCACGCTCGGTGTCTGCCGCTTGGCCTCCGAGGCCCAGATCAGGGAGCCGCGGTAGCGAGAGCCGGTGGTGCCACGATACCTCAGACTTTGCGGGTTTTTAAGAAGGTGGGATGCCTGAACCCTAAACCCGAAGCCCTAAACCCTAAACCCTAACCCAAAGCCCTAAACCCTGAACCCTAAACCCTAAACTCCAAGTACATACCTCTCGCGCTGCGGATGTCAAGGGTCTAAGTTAGGTTTAGGGTCTACGTTTTATAAGTTTAGGGTTTTAGGGTTTTTGTTCCTCCCCTCCTTCCTAAAGCCTAAACCCTAAAACCTCAACCCGGAATCCGAAAGCCTAAACACTGAAACTCTAACGCCTAATTAAACCCTGAAGCCCTATAAACCCTAAATCCTGAACCCTGAACTCCTAAACCCTGAAACCCTAAACCCAGAGAACCCAGTACCACTTAATTAAGGAATATACCTTAAATCATAATACTAAGGACCCTATAATTTAAGGTATATTCCTTAATTAAGGGGTATTGGGTTCTTTGGGAACCCCTAAACCCTAAACCCTAAACCCTAAACCGTTGGGTTCTTTGGGAACCCGGCCCCTTCTCCCTTTTCTAACGTTGGAGCCCGGAGGCCAGGCGTGCAACGCGCTGTAGAAGGCCTTGGCTCTCTTACCGCTCTAGTCATCATCTCAGGGTTAGGGTTTAGGGTTTAGGGTTCAGGGGTTTAGGATTTAGGGTTTAGGGTTCAGGGTTTAGGGTTTAGGGTTTAGGGTTGAGGGTTTAGGGTTTAGGGCTCAGGGTTTAGAGTATGGGGGCTTCTCATCGTAGCTTAGGGTTCATCTCTAACTCTAAACTTGAAGTATTCATTATGTGAGCTTTCCATCGTATAGCTTGGGGTTGTGGGGGGCTCATCATCGTACCTTTACATAAGGCCTGTACCTCCAAATCAATAGGTTCAGGAATTTCGGTGCATTCGATCAGCAGGTGAGGAAACTGATTGTCGGGTTTCGCAGGTAATGGCATATGGGTCGGAATCGTCGGCAATCGTATTCGGATTGTCGTCCCCAAATGCGTACAATACAACATACCACCAAAGCCCTAGCCTAATCATTAAGACCTCCATGTTCGGCAGTTCTAGGGATCTGGGGTGGGCTCATCCACGAAGGGTTTCTCGCAACCGGGTTTAGGGGATGAGAGTTGGGGGGGGTTGGTTTGGGATTATATTTCTGCTGTTTGGCTTTCGATGTTATTATGGGTCGGGGATTCATTTCATTTCCAAAGACCCAGGCTGCAAAGGATGATCTCCGAATCGTCCCGGTACAGCATTCACGGCTTTTGCAACGCTGCATACACCATAATGGCATCTTGATTTTTGGGGATACGACCGGACCGGCATATTTCACGTCACTCCGATACCTTCTCGGCTTCAGCCTAACACCCTACATAACCCACCAACACACTCGCCAACTCCAAAGCACATAGCAACCATGGGGCGGGTCGGTCGGCGAATCTGGCATTTGCTGCGGTGCGCGACGGTGTGAACGTGGCACTTGCAGTCGCGGCCTTTGAAGATTTCTCTTGGTTCGGAGTCGATGGGGTGTCAAAAGCTGTTGCAATGCAGTACTGCTGCTGCTGCTGCTCGTCCTTCCCTCCTCCTCCTCCTCCTCCTGCTGCTCCTCCCCCTCCGACAACAACAACTACAACTACGACGACGACGACGACAACTACTGCTACTGCTGCCGATACGGCTGCTGCTATTGCTGCTGCCACTGCCTCTGCTTCTATCATCATAACGTTCGTTCTAGTGATGCTGTGGTGCTGGTTCATACCACAACGCGTGTTAATACGATTTGTTGTATTGCATCTGTTAGGTTACGAACGCACCTCAATAATGACTGTGCTTGCTATGCCATTTTCTCCTGCTAGCACGACTCATTTCGACTACTACATTCAATCAAGGGGGGCTACGGGTGTACGGTCTAAGACTTCGAAGCCTGCTGACCTTCCGGAAGAGAAACAGCTTCAGGGCTTGGGGTAAAAAATCTTAGAACCCCTACCTGGACCCTAAACCTAAACCCTAAACCCTAAACCCTAAACCCACCTGCATTTTTAGGGTTCCTTACTATGCTTTCAAAAGTGTTGCTTTTAGGGTTTCTGATTCAGTGACCCCTTGAAGGCTGCCCCTAAACCCCCCATGCCATAAACCCCATAAGCCCCAACCGAACTTCCTAAACCTGCGCCCTTAGGGGCCTTAACAACGAGAACAGGGTTTTGGGGTCCACTATGCTATAAATATTCATTCGGAACCCCTAAAATACTATTGGTAATTATTTAGGCCCCTTTATTACACCCTTACAGACTCCCTAAGCCCGCAACCCGAAATGCTTTATGCCTCAGGTTCTCTTTGTCTCCGCCTGGTTCGGGTCCACGGCCCATTCCATGAACTCCTTGTACCAACTGTCGACCCCCACGTCCTGTGCGAAGAGATACAGGTTTAGAGCTTTGGGTGGGTGTTTTCAACAGGTATATGGGACATGCGACAGGTGTCGTAAATGATGTCAACCTCATATTTAGAATCCCCCGCACAATTGCAAAATCCAAATCCCAGAACGTAATTAGAACCCCTGCCCCTATTTGCAGAATCCAAGCGGCCGAAGCGAAACAAAAATGCAACCAGCATCATAATATAGATGAAAGCTTAAAGGAGCTGACAAGGATTTAAAATTTACTGCTACTGGAGTTCAATGGCTCTGATGCTGGATCCAGACTCTTATTACGGAGGAGGCTAGGGCTAGGGCTCACATCCTTAGGGGGGGTCTTTCTTAATATGAAGTCACCATGAATTCTTGGCTGACTTCTGAGTTTAACTTTTAGTCTCCTTGTTACGGTTCATATAGAAGCCCAAAAAGTTAAAGTCCTAAGAGCCAACCAGAAGAACACCAAGAATTGTTCCGACCCCTACATTAAATGGCCTTTGGGAGCGTTGAGACTCCAGTAAGGTCCCTTTTGTTGAGGGGTACCTACCAGTGTGATTTGGGAGTACCCATAGGCTCCATCGTAGCTCCCTTTTTGGGACTCCCTAAACCCCCAGGTACCTACTATATAGGGTACCAGAGCCCCTAGGGCCCTATATAGCAGGTGCCTGGAGGGTTAGGGATTACCTTACAGGGTCCTAAAGACATGAAGCAGACAAGGAACTCTACAATAGAACCCTAAACCCTAAACCCTAAACCCTAAACCCTAGGTAGTGCAAGGGGGTCAGTGTTGAGGGGCCGGTCTGGGGCGTTGGACTCACCGGGGTTTTTCAGTGCTTAGCGTGTAAGGTGTGTAGGATTTTGGGTTTAGGGTTTAGGGTTTAGGGTTTAGGGTTGGGTTTAGGATATTGGGGCTTGGGATCGGATGTGCAGGGGTTTGGGTTGGGGGCCTGGCATTAAATCTCATAGCTGGGCTATTAAGAGTACGCCTTATAAGAATTCAACTACAGTCAGATGTTCGTGATCCTTTCATCCAAATTCCTGGACACCCTGATCCTTAGGCTGAAGCCGTTTTGGTGTTTAGTGTTTGCGCGAAGCTGCCGTTTTTTTTTGAAAGTCTGGGCTGTTGCTTCTGTTTGCAGGTCCAACACCCACGGGCTCCATTGTGGTCCCTTTTTAGGATTACCTTATAGGATCACCACAAAAAAGGAACTACAGTGGAGCCTGTGGGTATAGTTCAGGGTCGGGCCTAGAACTGTCTGGGCCGATCAGTGCAATTCCTTGTCTGGCATGTACTTTCCTCTTCAGAAGGACCCAGACACCAAATCCTAATCCTTATGAAACCCTTGCGGAAAAATCGGTAAAGCAACCGCATCCTAAAGGCTTGCAGCCCAGAGTACTCTAAATCCGGCACGCCTCATCCTACAAAGCCAGAAACCCCGAAAACCCCAAACCTGCAAACATGATACCGCTGTAGACTCTCAGCCTATAACTGTGGTGTTGAGTCACCCGAAACCCAGAACCCTAAACCAGTTTTGAGGCCTGAAGGTACTACCTTAAACCAACCCTGAACCCTAAACCCTAAACCCTAAACTCTAAACCCTAAACCCATACCCTATACATCCTCAAGCCTCAGGCCCCACAAGACTTTAAGAGTTTCATAGAACCTTCTCAAACACTAGAGCCTATGGCCCGGCCCTATAGCACCATGGAAGACCTTAGTAAAACCCTAAACCCCACAGTATCATGTGGGTGGTTGTCAAAATTATGGTCCCTTTTGGGGTCCTATTATAATACGGCACCTATTACTTAGGGTACCCCAAAAGGGACCATAATTTTGACAACTCCCCATGTAAGAGCCTTGGCAAAACCCCTTAACACCGCAGGCTGCCCCTACAAACCATTAGGCCCGAACCCTATACCCTCAATCCGAAGACGCAGAGCCCTACAAGACCATAAAAGGCCTACAGCCCTTTTGGTCTAGTCCTTGACCCCTGAAACTCCTGAACCCTAAACCCTAAACCTTCAGCCCTGAACCCTGAGCCCTTCAAATCTGAAACTCCTAAACCCTTCAGCCGCATTTAAGACCGTAGTAAAGCCTGATAAAAACCCATGGTCCCCCTACACCTAGGGGGACCTTAATAATTAGAATAGGGTCTGGGGGCCCATTATACTATA
>CAJNDV010037136.1:5792-17246 GCA_905221635.1 Symbiodinium sp. CCMP2456 | reverse complement strand
TTTGGGGTACCCTAAATAATAGGGGCCGTATTATAATAAGGACCCAAAAAAGGACCATAATTTTGACAACCACCCATTTGGAAATTGGACCCTTAGGCCCAGAGGCTCCATGTACCTTTATAGTAGATACTTAAGCCCTAAAGTACCTATATGGGAGTTTCCGAAAATTAGGGTACCCTATTTTAAAGTCCTTATAATAAGGATCCTACTATTTAGGGTACTATATTAGGGTCCCATATTTTCTGAAACCCCCATATAGGGACCCCTTTAAGGCTTAAGTAACTACAATAAAGGTACATGGAGCCTTTGGGAGGGTGACCTTCTCCAGATGCCGGTCCCGGCAGAGCCGGAAAGCGCCCTGAACGGAGTCCATCTACGAGTGGGTTTAGGGTTTAGGGTTTAGGGTTTAGGGTTTAGGGTTTAGGGTTTAGGGTTCCCCCTAAACCCTGAACCCTAAACCCTAAACCCTAAACCCTAAATCCTAAACCCTAAACCCACTCCCGAAGATTGATACACAAGGGTAACATAGAAGCCGCAGTTCTTACCAATCTTATTCCTTACGGTTCCTTGTTATAACTACCATCTAATAAGGGAGCCCCAAACCCTTTTCTAATCATCAAGGCCACTACACTCGTCCTCTAAAGTAGGGCCCCTTTCTCCCAGGTTCCAATAGTAAGGCACTCTTATGAAAAAAGAACCCTCACAGAGATCCCAGTGTCTTAGGGTTCAGGGTTTGGGGTTTAAGGTTTCAGGGCTTACCTGGGGATCCAAAAACCTACCGTTTTACGGGTTCTACCTTCTACTTAAGGGGTCATAACCTAGTATTTTGTAGGGTTTGGGGTCACAGGTAGGATTTAGGGTTTAGGGTTTTCAAAGCAAGGTTGATGAGTTGCCTGAAACCCCTTAAGTACCCTTTGAAGGGCTCTGAGATTTCTCATCCAGGGCAATGAAAGGTAGTTGGGGGGTCTAGGTAGGGGTGCTGGAATAGGGGCTTAGGGTTACTGGACCTGGGTTAGTTTAGGCCTGGTGGAGTGTAACATAGGGCTGAATGATTACCTATACTATTTTGGGAGTTCCTTATGAAAATAGTAATATCATGAGCCCCAAAACCCAATTCTAATTATTAAGGCCCCTTACAGTAGGGCTGCTGAATCAGGGCTTAGAGTTACTGGCGTTGGGTGTTGGGCTGATGGGTTGGGGTAGGCGCGCTGGATTAGGGCTGAGGGTTAGTTACCTTCTTCCCTAAACCCCTAAACCCTAAACTCTATAGGGGTGCTGGACTACGGTTTGGGTTTAGGGTTTAGGGTTACTGGATTCGGTTTGAGGCATTACTGCAAAACAAGGCCCGCCCAGCCTCAACAACAGAACAACAAAACCGCCAGAGGTTCGGAAGAAGCAACATAGACCTGTACCTGTGCCTGAATCCATTTTTACAGTTGGGTTTGAGGTTTAAAGGGTCTAGGGTTCAGGGTCTAGGACCTTCAGTTTAGGGTTCGGGGCTTTAACGAATTAAGGTTTAGGGTTTGGCGGGCTATGGGTTAAGGGTGTAGGGTTAAGGGTTAGGATTAGGGTGTAGGGTTCGCTACAAGCCTTATACCTACCCCACGGGTCCAAAGCATGAAAGAACAAGATACTTGGGTTTAGGATACGGATAGCAGTTGTGAAGGCTCATAGTTGGGAGAGCATGTGGGAGTTTCCGAAAATAGGGGGTACCTTATTTAGGGGTCCTTATAATAAGGATCCTACTATTTGGGGTACTAGATTAGGGTCCCCTATTTTTGGGAATCCCCATGTGATTATGATTAAGTACTTGGGCCCCTCAGGCTACAAATGGCGTTAACACCAAACCCGAACATCAAGGGAATCTGCCCGGATACCGAAGCCAACCCGCTCAAAAAAACATGGACCACATGCAAGTCTTAAAATCCTAATTCCAGATGCCCAAACTGTAAGACACAACCCAAAAGCCGTAAAACTTATAAACCATTGAACCTCACGGGTCCGGCTACTTCTGGTACAGTCCCGTTTTGACCTTGATGCCTAAACGGCCCTAAAACCCAAACCTTAAAGCCCTAAACCCTAGACCCCAAACCCTAAGCCCTAAGCCCTAAACCCTAGACGCTAAACCCTAAACCCCCAAACCCCAAAGTTACTGAAGGGCACCAGAAACCTGCAAGTTCACGATTCACGAGTTGACGCCTTGTGGATTCTTCATCCGGGCCCCCGCTTGGCGCAATCAACTCGCACCTGAGTCTTACTGGTAGAGCCACGGTTTAGGGTTTAGGGTTGGTCTCTTGTTAAGGACTTTATGTTAAGTTACCAGAATATGGATCTATATAGTCAATAAGGTTTCTTCATGAAGATAACTTAAACTAAATCCCTTAACAAGAACCGAGTCTTACTGTCTTACTTGTCCAGTACCCTAGCGGAACTAGAGGTTGACTTAAATTCGGGAATATACAGACCATGTACTACCACCAAAGGTTAAAGGTTACCACTGCTACTACCAAAGTGTAATATATGACCACCGACAATCATAACGGTGAGGACAATTATAAGGGTCTTATATGTAAGGTCTTACAAGGGGCTGTTGAATGTTGGTGAGCGCGTTTGAAGTAACCGTGGTGATGGGTCGGAAGGGTGGTAACAGTAAAGTTGTTCTTCCATGTGTTGCGTTGTTGCTGTGTGCTTCCGGCTGTGCTATAGGCTATATGCAAGTCGTGAATGTTGCAAGCCCTGCGGTCTTGGCTGCGGACAGAAAGGCACCCACCTCCAGGCGCAAGAGACCTGCAAGCGAGGAGTTTAGGGTTTTGGGTTGGCAGGGTTTACGGCTCCAGAGGGATTAGCCACCAGAACAATTTTCGTGGCCTTGTTCCAAAGACAAAACAAGAAGATCGTAAGATTGGTATCACGAGGACACACAATCACGACCCTTCGAGTTTGCATCTGTCACTTGTGGTTTTTCTGACCAAACCAATGCAGGCTACGATATGCCAGGTGGTAAACTTCATGGGCAAAAAGTTGTGTGTAGCTTTTCTTACAAGTTACGAGTATTCGGACGTGTCGATAGAGATGTACAAACGTGTATAGTAAACCATGCGGGCCAACTTGCAGAAACACTCTAACACAGTATGTGTATCATCTCACACACGGGGCGAACACAAAAAACAGGAGCATGTGCATTGGCAAATGTGGCAACAGAAAAAGCGAGATACTGCGGACTACACGGTTAAGTATTCAACATGCCGAAATTCAAACCACATTGGATTTCGCAAGACTATCCGAAGCGAAGCAGGCAGATGTCTTTGACATAATTAATTTCCAGGAGAAACCGTGAACGGACCGAGGAAGAAACATTAAGTCTGGTCTGCGACACCAGCTTCTGGCTAGGAAAAAATTATGCCCATCTGGTTAAAAACGAATGTTGCTCCCGCGCAATCATAAGCCGAGCAGCGTGACTTTTGAAGGCTGGAGAAAGTCACTGCGTCACGACCTGCTGCGGGGTGTGCCTACACATGAAAGCCGGTATATGTCATGCTCATATGTGTGACCTGTGGCATTGACATGACCTACATGTACCGGAGGGCACGAAAGCTTCTCTCACGGCCACCTGTTGTTTTGAGGCAGGCTTGCCTAAACTTCCTTCAACGTTCGTGAAACACGAAGAACCCAGATAAATGTTTGCAAAATACAGTGCACCCAAAGCTGTCGACATGTTTGCAGCCCCAGACGACCCTCGGAGTCCAGGAGATCGAAGGCGTGGTTCCAGAGATCCCACGTTTCATCCGGCACCTGACAGTGGGGCTTCCATCGCAAATTTGAACTTTCAGATGACACCTGTTCAAGACTAGCGGTCTGGCGTTGTACTGACCCGGGAAGCTCGGTGCATCGTGTCAGCTGGTAAGAATCCTCGATAAAGCCGTCAACCAACAAACCCAACAAAATTAATTTTACCTTGCGCATCGTTCAGAAATTTTTCTCAGTGGGCATGCTGCGTACGAGTACAACCTGCCCAGGCGCGGAACCCCTACCCGTGCCCACATCTTGAAACAAAACGACGACTAGATTTATTCTACCATCGGCACATGGTTGTTCTTGGTTGTGTGCCATTTCAAGATTGCACAACTTAATGCACGATGAGAGCCTTTCCATGCGCAACCCGCTGATGGTCTATACGCCTGCAGGGCGTTGCAACAATATTCGGACACAACTGAGTCTTGTTTGCACCTGCCATGAATGTTGCAATCACCAAACCATGTGAAAAAGTTGTGGAAAATTCGACTACTTACAGAAACATCAACCATGATATGGCCTTTGAAACATGAGAGCATATAGAAGCCAGAGAAAATATACCGCCATGAAGAACACAAACCTAATACGAAGCATATTCCTGGGTCCAAACAACCCGAAACGGAAAGCTTTCCTGGTTGATTGCAAGGTTTCGGGTGTAGGGTCAAGGGTTACGACTCGGAAGGTGTAGGGTGATGGGCATTTGGAACTTGGGGTCTAGCCTAATGTTAGCGCAGAGTTTGCCTGAATCTTGTATCTCCCTCCTATGGGAGACGTCTCACGATTTTTGCCTTGAAAACTAGGATTTGGGATTTTCCGCAAGGCCCTAGGGGTCCATGTTCGTATGTGTAGCATATACTCGGAACTTACACGGGTGGCTGCACAGGTACGTCCAGGTCACAGTTCATACTGGATGGGTACATACTATATGGATGCAGACCACCTTATAGAGACTTATGGCTGGATGCCATCAATTGATGGTTTTTGGCTGTGCCGGATCTTTGCATTGCTATGTCTGAAACTCCTAACTCCTTTTTTCCTCCCTAAGTGTCCACATACTCGTATGGTGCATACTTTGATGCCATATTTATATATATATATAGATAGATATAGACACATGTAAAATATATGGTACATGTCTGTGCATGTGTATACATATATATATATATATGTATATATATATATGTGTATATACATGTATATTAATATAGAATAATATAATACAGTGTGTATATATATATATAGATGTATGTATCTATGTACGTATACAGAGACCCCTTGGAGGCCTGAGTTATTCTAGAAATGTACATGGACGATAATGGACTCTTCGGCCTTCGATCTGAACCCCAAAAGGACAATGGGACTTCGTTGCGGTTTAGGGTTTAGGGTTTAGGGTTTAGGGATATAAGCTAAGGTTTCAGGG
Source organism: Symbiodinium sp. CCMP2456 (assembly GCA_905221635.1). Classification (NCBI taxonomy): domain Eukaryota; class Dinophyceae; order Suessiales; family Symbiodiniaceae; genus Symbiodinium; species Symbiodinium sp. CCMP2456. Next base: position 12,034 of record CAJNDV010037136.1, on the reverse strand, counting down.
TCTATCCTAAACCCTAAAACCTACCTATAGGCCCTGAAGTTCCTTTTTGGGGTTCATATATAGAATCCTAGAAGGTAACCACAAAAAAGAACTACTTGAGGGCCGATGGGTAAACACTAAATCCTACACCGTTTAGGGTTTACGGAACAAGGTTCCTGAGTGACCCCATAATAATAAGGGTACACTTTTTCCTAATATTCGGTTTTAATAACGGTACTATACAACAAAAAGGGCAAAAGGGTACTACTCAGAAACCCGAAACCCTAAACCCTAAACTTTCCTGGTAAACCTAACAGCCCGAGTTTCCACATGGTAGAATCTTAGGTCTCAGGTACCGACAACCATTCAGAGTATGGTAATGTAGGGTTTAGGGTTTAGGGTTTAGGGTTTAGGGTTTAGGGTTTAGAGTATGGTAATGTAGGGGCCTGAAGAATGAGAATGGGGTTTTCCGGGTTCCTTAAAGCGTTCTATAAGGGCTACTATAAGGGTTTAGGACTTTAGGGTCTTAATAATTAGAATAGGGTTTTGGTGTACTTTACAGTAAAATTATAATCAGGAACCCCCCAAAATACTTCAGGTAATTTTTGAGACCCCTACATTAGTTGGGGCCTATAAAGGCGGGCCCCTGGATCCTAAAATGAATGTACTTACAGCTCTTATAATCAAGAGGGTCCACAAATACTACTATTAAGGAACTAAGTCCCTAAAACCATAATAAGGACGCCCTTTTGGGACCTGATTCCATAATGGACCCTGTGGGTAATCCTATTTCCTCAGACCGTGGGCGTTCACGGCGGTGACACGAAAGCCACCGTGAACCATTGCGCAGGTGCTTGTCTTATGGTGTCCAACCCTGCAAGGTTTTAGGATCCAAAGATAGGCTTTATGACAACTATATTGGGGAGATTCTAGATAGTAGTGCACTGAATCTCTCCAGCTATGCACAGAGACTCCCCACACGCAAATTGAAGCACACCCTTCGCCCCTACATACAGCCTAAAATAAGCGCTTGATCTGGCCTTAACCCTATAAACTCTAAATCGCAGACCCTCCAAAACACAAAACCTGACCTCCACCTATAGCTGGGGTTATCGTGCGGTAGCCATACTTGTACTTAGTATCATCCCGAACAAGGGCAGTTATAGCCGTACTTACTAGGTACCATGAACCCTAAAGTTAGAAACCCGTACTATACATCTCTTATGGAAACCTTTCACGAACCCTGTTCTAGAACCTTCTAGTACCCTTGATTGGAATCCTGAACCTTGCTTACTAAGCTCCATGACAATCCAAGTACCCCTATAGAACCCTCATATTACCCTTCTAGAAACCCGATTAAACCCCTAAAGATCCCTTGAAGGAGCTCCCCCTTAGCCCTAAACCCCCACACCGCAACACCCTAAACCCTCAACAACCCTAAACCCTAAAACTCTAAGCCCTCCAAGGGCTTGCGCATCTCAGGGCCTGTTGAATCTCTGGGTGTTGGTTCGGGCGCTTCTGTAGGGTTTAAGTGTTAAAATTAAAAGCCAAGACTGGGTTTAGGTTTTCAAGGTCCCTAAACCCTAAACCCTCCAACATTGGGTTTAGGGGTTCGAAAAACACTGCACCCAGGGTCGAAGGTTTGAGGAACCCTGAACCCCAAACCCCCGAAACCCTTAACCCTAAATGAAGCCGTAACTCTACCCTAAACCCCAGAGACCCTTAACCTAAAGGCTATAACCCTGAAGCCCTTAACTCTACCCTAAACCAAAAACTCTATAACCCTGAAGCCGTTTACCCTACCCTTAACCCTGAACCCTAAACTCTAAACCCTAAACCCCTAGGATTTAGGAGGCTCTTTGCGACTCCAGGAGGATCCTTAAAGGGGATTTTCGGATTCTCGCAGAGGGGAGATGGCTAGGACCCTTACCCAAAGGGGTCCTAAGGACGTATAGAGGGTTTAGGGTTTAGGGTTTTGGGTTGAGGGTTTAGGGTTTAGGAGGCTTTAGGGTTAACTAGTAGAACGTAGGGTGTAGGGCGTAGGGTTTAGGGTTTATAAGTAGCACGTAGGGTTTCTATATTAGGAACATGTTAGTATGACTTGGGAAAGTATCCCCCGTAACAATACTTAGGACCCTCTGGGTTACCCTAGCGGTCCATTTAATGTATACTGTTGCCGTACAGTAGTCTATCCATGCGTGCCTTGAGGCCACAAAGTATCGACGATGCATTGCATACTGCCCCCATTCAGTAAACCCTAAACCCTAAAACTTATAACAAAGATCTTATCCGCAAGGCCTTTTATACTTATGACTTATGAAAAGCCTGTTACTGTATGGGTGCAGTACCTAAACTATACTGGTACATCTCGGGCTTAGGGCTTCGGGTTTAGGGACCCCTAAACCCTAAACCCTAAGAAACCCCAAGCTCTTGTCGAAAGTCCCCATAGTCACGGCCATAGGAACCCGACGTCGGAACCCTAAGCCCTTGCTGCAAACTTTACACAACCGAAACCGCAAAAACCCTAAACTCAAAAAGCCGAACGTCAAAACCCTAACCCTAAACCCTATAAACCCAAAGCCGAAAAAACCCCAAAGCCAAAGCCCCGTAAACCCTAGAGATCCCTTTATAGCCCCTTTTAATGGGTTTAGGGTTTAGGGTTTAGGGGGATTCCCTCGAAGGAACCCTACCCTAAGGGTCCATGTACCCAAATAGTATATACTTTGGCCCTAAGGTAGGCCCTATAAAGGTACTTTCGAGCCAAAGTATATGCTATTTGGGTACATGGACCCTTAAACCCTAAACCCCTAAACCCTAATCCCTAAAACCCTAAACCCTGCACCCTTTAAAGGAACCCTTCAAGGAACCCTTCTTGGGTACATGGACCCTCAGGGCAACATGGATCCCACACCGGAACCCTAAACCCTAAACCCTAAACCCTAAACCCTAAACCCTAAACCCTAAACCCTAAACTGGAAGCCTTTGCTTTCAGAAACCGCCGCTGACGGCAGGACGTGGCCGCCGCCCGGGGCGCCTAGGCGGGAAGTTCAGGGTGCTTCTTAGCGTTTAGGGTTTATAGGGTTTGGGTCTAGGGTTTAGGGGTTCAGGGGTTTAGGGTTTAGGGGTTTAGGGGTTTTGGGGTTTAGGGTTTAGGGTTTAGGGGGTTTGGGGTTAGGGGTCAAGGATCCAGGGTTGACTGTTGAGGGGTTTAGGGTTTAGGGTTGGGTTTTTAGGGTTTCCTTTAACAAGTAACCTAGAGCTTTCTAAGAGCTTATACAATTGTATTATACTTAGGAAGCCAAACAAGATAGGTGTTGCAGCGTTCAGGCTTAGGGGTGTGTAAGGTTGAGGGTCATGGGTTTTTAGCCCTAAACCCTAAACCCTAAACAGGGTTTAGGGTTTCGGGTTTCCTGGGTTTTTAGAGGTTTAGCGATTCAGAGTGTAGGGTTCTTCGAGCTTTAGGATGATCAAGGTTCTCCGGCTGCTACAGTATAAGTACCTTACGGTTTAGGGTTTAGGGTTTAGGGTCTTAACCTACCAAACCTTATTCCATGTTAGGGTTTATAATAAGAACATACTAAAAAAGTAGGGTTTGGAAGTTTAAGGTACGGTTTAGGCCCAGTTGAGGGTTCATTTTCGAATCGTAGTAACGTCGCGCAAGGACCTGGGCAGAAAGCGTCACTGCCCAAACCCGTACCTGAACCCTGTAAAACAAGCCTTTTTAAAGGGAGGCCTACGTAGTACAGAACCCTATAGTACCCTTAAAAGGAAGCCCTATATATATATATATATATATATAACCCTAGCTACTAAGTACCATGAACGAGCCCTAAACCAAGCCAAAAGTTCCGAATCCCCTTATTTCCGTCCAGTTCAGACAGGTCCAGTACCGGCCAAGGTGCCCTTAACAGAGCCCATGATGTGGTTCTCAAGGGTTAAGGGCTTAGGGTTTACGGCTTAATCGTAGTTTTTGAGTTTATGACCCTAAACCCTAAACCCTAAGCCGAATGGTTTAGTTGGGGTCTTTTTTGCTCCATCATGCGGTTTAGGCTTGTGCCAGGGTCTGCCTAAGGGTTGAAGTCACAATGCAAGTCTTTAGAGTTGAGGGTTTAAGGGTTTGGGTTTAGGGTTTAGGGTTTAGGGTTTAGGGTTTAGGGTTTAGGGTTTAGGGTTTAGGGTTTAGGGTTTTGGAGTTGAAGGTTTAAGGTTTAGGGTTTGGGCCCACTTCGCAAATTGTAAGCAACGAGGTTGCTCCATGTTGGAGCTGCGGTGAAGGATGAGTTAACTTTGGCGCTGGCTAGAAGCCCAAAAAGTCAACCCAAAACCCCAAACCCTAAACCCAAAACCCTAAACAGCTGTTCCCAAAACCCTAAACCTACAGCGGTGGGTTCTGGGGTTGCTTGCAGTCACGCTGCAAAGGAATTCTCCTTCTGTGCCACGACCTCCTCCTGCCGCGAGACCTGGCAAGAGCGCCATGATCCCATCTCCCTTAAACCTTCAATTAAAGGCAACTACAGGTGGGGAGTTTAGGGTATATAGGGCTTCTATAAGGCTTCCATCAGGTATATAGACCTTCTTTAAGGCTCCTATAACCGTCACTACCCACCTGAACATGTCCTAGATTCAACCAGGAACCAGTAAACCTAAACCCCCAAGCCCTAACCCCAGAGCCCTGAATCCTAAACCCAGCGCGCTAAACTCTATAGATTCCCTTGTAGTCTTCCTTGCAGCAGCCTACGGGGGGACCCTATGGCCTAAACCCAAAACTGTAAGCCCAGCTCGGCCACCACGACTCTACGCTCGGATTGCTTCAACATGTTTCCGGGTTTAGGGTTAGGGTTTGGGGTTTCACGGTTTAGGGCTCGGGGTCGGCCTGAACCAAAGGTGCTCACTGGCTAAACCCTAAACCCTGAACCACTAAACCCAAAACGCGCCACTTGAGGGTGGGTTTGGGGTTTTGCAGACACCCCTAAACCCTAAACCCTAAAACCTTCTAAACCCGAAGCCCTAAAACCATGAAACCCTCTAAAGCCTAAGCCCGAAAACGTTTTTTATTTTGTTTTTTTTTGGGGGGGAGCTGGGGCTTCCAGGGAGAGAGTGGTGATGATATAGGGGACGGTTCGGTGGAGGGCCCTAAACCCTAAACCCTAAACTCTAAACCCTAACTTAGGGTTTAGGGTTTATTGGGTGGTTCCCAAATGCATTGCCCCAACTAGAAATTGCATTTGGGAGGTGCCTTGGCTTAGGGTTTAGGGTTCGGCCACGGGGGCTTGGCCCGGAATCCGAGTCCAAGGCTTAAGCCCCAAATCCGGAACTCCGAATCTGAAACCCTGAGGGTCCATGTACTAGGATTTAGGGTTTAGGGTTTAGGGTTTAGGGGTTTAGGGTTTAGGGTTTAGGGTTTAGGTAGTGTATATATAGGTACTTTGGGGCCAATGTATATACTATTTGGGTACATGGACCCTTAGGGAAATCTGACTCTGAAACCCTAAGCCCTGCCTTCTTTACCCTAAACCTAAATCCTAAACCCTCAGCTCTAAGTTCGACAGCCTCAGCCCTGAATTCGATGTAAATTCGAAACCCTAAACCCTCAGTTCGAAACCCTAAGCCCGAAATTCTAAACCTCAACCCTAAATTGAAAACCCTAAACATTCTAAAACCCTCAACCCTAAATTCTAAACCCTTAACCCTAAATTGAAAACCCTAAAAACTAAATTGAAAACCCTAAATTCTAAACCCTCAAGCATGGCTTCAGAGATCCCCTAAACCCTAAATTGAAAACCCTAAGCACTACGTTCGAAACCCTCAAGCATGGCTTCAGAGATCCTGCCTCGCTCTTCAACATCGAGGCGATCACCTCGTTGACAGCCGGGTGGCCCTCGTTCAAGCGAAAGTCGAAAGGGCACATGGCTGCCTGAATCGGTTTAGGGTTTAGGGTTTAGGGTTTAGGGCTGCCTGAATCTTGAGTGCAGGATTTAGGTTATGGGGGTTTACGGCTAAGAACCCCTAAACCTCAAGATTTAGGTTTGGGGATTTACAGCTAAGAACCCTAAACCCTAAGATTTAGGTTTGGGGATTGGCTTAGAACCCTAAACCCCTAAACCCTAAACCCTACGGTTTCGGTTTGGGGGTTTTACGGCTTAGAGCCCTAAACCCTAAACCCTAAACCCCAAGGTTTCGGTTTGGGGGTTTTACGGCTTAGAATTTTTTTTGGGGGGGGTGAAGGGGCCAGGAGGCTAGTTAACCCTAAGGGTCCATGTACC
>CAJNDV010037131.1:0-20423 GCA_905221635.1 Symbiodinium sp. CCMP2456 | reverse complement strand
AACAACACAGGGCATCCATGTCTTGTTTTTATAATTGGAGTGAATAGAATGTAAACCCTCATATGAGTATCAAGTGGAGGGCAAGTCTGGCGCCAGCAGCCGTGGTAATTCCAGCTCCAATAGCGTATATTCAAGTTGTTGCGGTTAACAAGCTCGTAGTTGGGTTTCTGTTTTGGATATTTACCTTGAGGCAATTAGAGTGTTTCAAGCAAGCGATTGCCTCGAACACATTAGCATGGAATGGTCGATGGGGTTGGGGGCATGCGTGTTTAGCCGTCAGAAGTGAACTTCTTGGGTGTGTTAAGGACGGACTACTGCAAACGGATGTTGTCACTGATCAAGAGGGAAAGTTAAGCAGTCGAAGACGATCAGATGCTGTTCTAGCCGAACTCGTTCCGGCCAGTCCGCCTTTGCCGCCTTCGAGCCCTCGACCTTGATCGAGGTAGGATCCATGTGCTTGCAGGCCGTTGACTCTGGGATGCTTGGGGCCTTCGAACTAGGTTCATCGGTTCGTGAAGATCTTGTTTGTCTCTCGGTGGCGGCATTCCTTTCCGTTCGCTCTGACTTCGACCTGGCTCTGTCCCGCAACAATCGGCCAAATCTCTTCGGGTGGCTCGGAACGTTGCGTCTCACTGCCGATGCTGGTCCGGCTCGGACTGTCCCTCGTCTTTCGCCTTCGAGACCGACATTTTTTTGCAAGACGTCCTCAACATGTCGTGACGTCGCTTTGGTCGGGCAACTGGGCTCGCATCCACCTCTGCTTCTTCCGGCGCCTCGTGGTTGCGCTCCTTGCGGCGCGGGCATAGCACCATGTGGTCCCACAGCAACAGGAGGCTTCTTGGGCTGGACTCCATGTAAGGGTTGCCGGGTCGGAGTAGCTTCACTCACACACTCTTCCAACTTCCAACAAGTTTGCACCAACACGAGCATCATACACCGCCCGACGGACGACAAACTCCCACGCTGGCCGCTGGCCCATTGGTTCCCGGCCCCGCTGTGTTACTCACCGTTTTGTCACGTCAGCGAGCATGACGCTGTCGCGGACCGAGAACCTTTTTCGTTGAGTGAGATCTCAAGGCTTTCGTTAACATACACCGGGACGGCTTCAAGGTGTGGGGGTGTCTGAGGTTCATGTATCTGGTGCATGTCATGAACGACTCGGCAACCGGTATCACCTTTAGTGTCCATCGGACGACTGTGACAACCCGTAGCGGGACGCTCGAAGCTTCATTGACGCCACCTGATGATGATGATGATGATGATGATGCCCAACTGAGTACACACTGGGTTCGAGGGGAGTGGAGGGCGTTCCTGAGGTACCGCACTGAGCCTCACAATCACTCTCACACCCAACACCGTGGCCTCAAAGACGAAAGCATACTCGCTAAGGAGTTCGTGGCCATCACCAAACCAAAACAAAAACTGTCTCGCTCACGAGTGGTCATCATCCATCTACCCATGTCCCTGAGCCGTGCAATGTCTTGGTTGACCCACTCCGGCCTCGCCCAAAAGGCTTCATGATCTACGGCCGCAAGGGCTGAACGAGCTAAAGTCACAAAGCAATCAGATCCCCGACCATTGGACACAGGTGGCATCGCACTCGTGTATTGCGCCATGCTCTCTCTCGAGAACGCTCCACTGTCCTGGTCTGTTTGTCATTCTGCCTCAAAGGACACTCCTGGCTCCAATGTCCCAGCTTTTCGCATAAGGCATAAGAAGCAGGGTTCTTTCTTCTGCTGTTCACGAAACCAAGCCTTAGTCTTCTCGGAGTTGCCACGCTGAAATGTTGCTGCATTTGCTTGAGTTCATTCACCTTTTTCTCCGCCCTGTACTCCTGCGCATGAACTTCAGCCGGCATCGAGCTTTCAGAAGCTGTCTCATCCTCGCGGCTACGCTCCTCATTCTCTGCACTTCTCGAAGAGCAGCTTTCCTCTGCGTCCCGACGCGGTAGTTGTGACAGGGTACCTGTAGATCGAAGCATGATGGGTGAACGACAAAAACGACTCCTTCGAGTAACGGCACAGTCGCATGAACTTCTGCGGCTTCTTATCGATCTCCTTGTGATCCACCAACTTGATGCGGATCATCTCCACGCCATTCCGGCCCGTCACATCCTCGACTCTAAGTTGATTCACGATCTTGCCAGCTCGTTCCTGCAGCTGTTGCATCAACCGCGTGGCCCGCACACCTGGTGGTTTGCCCTCTATCGCCAACAAGAACTCCACTGACCGCCAATAGTCCTTCCACGAGTCGCCTGGCTTCAGCATTGGACTTAACTGCCACCTGTCCTCGACCCTGATCTGGCTCATGGTCCTTGAACCTGATCTGGCTGATGCCCTTGTGGCTGATCGTTGCGAAGTCCTCGGCCTGATCCGGTTGATGTCCTTGCGGCTGATCGTGTACTCGACCGCTTCCTTGATCGGGTACGTGAACTTGCGGATAATCGGGTACATGCGCACGGGGAGGATCGTGTACTCGGGCCTCCCTTATTGGGCTCTCCTTGGCATCGGTACATTCTTGCACAACAGTCTCGGCAGGGGCACTCCGGAGTTCTCAGGTGGCTGGCACTCCGGAATGTCAGGAGTCCTCGTAGCTGGCACTCCGGAATGTAGGAGTCCTCGTCTCCCAATTGCCGTATCGATGCCTCCACCCGGGGGTATCCCGGTGGGCAGCCCAAGTAGCTTCACCACTCCCAGGACCTCAGCCCTCCCGATGCTGACGACAAGCTTGGCGGCAGCGGCGTTCTTTCAGAGGTCTCTTCCGTCCAGTGACCCATTCACTGACTGAAGGTGACCATCTCTCCGAACTCACGCCCTGGGAAGGTCGGCTGGCAGCACAGTCACCGTCGACAGGTTATCGATGTCAGTATCCACCCGTTCTCACTCGCGGCCCACGGAGTCGCGCACAAAGGAACCCACATGGCTCATGTTTTCCCGGCCCCTCAAGTAAGTTCTGACCAGAACTTCCACACCGTTGATGCCACCTCCTACCCAGAGCTCCGTATTGGAGCTCCGCTGCCACGAAAAAACCCAACGACCGAAAAACACCTGCCGGCTCCAGCCATGGATTCAACAAAATGGGATGCTGGCATTTCGTGCGATCGAAATTGGAGTTGTTGGACTTGCTTGAGCATCGCAAAATTTGGCGAGCCCCATAATATGGAAAGTGACCATAAGCTGGCGAGCGTATACTCTTTGACACAAGTAATGGCAGTGTCGTGCGTCTCTTTGTCTCTTCTCTCTCTCTTCTCTCTTGCTGACACGAACTCGGCCACCAGGCATGCACCGGTGGGTTCACATCGTTGAAATTCCACTCATAGGCTGGGAACTGTCCGTTGGGGTGCATAAACCTGAACATCGCTGCGATCGCTGCTGCCAAGTGCTCAAAGCTCCATCTGGAAAGGGTATCCGAAATATTGCAAAAAGGTCCCATGTGAAGCACTTGCTGGGGTGGCGGCCTCTCCTGCAATCGACCAGATTTGCAAAGATGTAGAGAAGGGGCCTACTGTATCGACGATGCATGACAATCAAGCCGGTGAGACCAAGGTTATGAGCCGCAGCTGCTCCTGGCAAGTCTACTTTCACAAATCCGTCTCGCACGTGCCTTTACTCGGCCTTCGCAAACTGAGCATCGACCAATGCCAGCGGAAGACAGTGGAATGCCAAATCCTCAGTGCCGAAGCATTCTTGAGCATATCCCCAAACTGCAGGGCCCAGACCCAGGTAGCATACCAGGGATATTCCCACTTGTCCTCCAATCGGCTGACACACGATTGCTTGAAAAGACTGCGTGCAAGAATTGTGCGCGCGGCACCGGCATCGAGATCACGTCAGCATTGTAAAGGTGGTCCCAGTCTTCGTTGCGACCACCTGTCTTCAATTTTAGCCACCTTTCATTGCTCAAACCGCGGCCATTAAGGCCCCGGCCACGACTGGGAGGCCTTCCGCGACCCTTGTCGCCTCGCACGCTCCAGTCTTATGGCTCTGCGACCCTGCGATGTCGCTGCCATCTGCCTGAAAGCCAGGTTCGAATGTCGTAATAGTATAGCCTCCCAAGGTGGTGCACTGCATCACACAGGTCGCTTCCGAAACAAAGGCCAAGGTGCTGCTTGGTCCAGACCATGCCTGCGAGAGCCTGGCAACAGGCTGCATTTTCCAACGCATCAAGCAGGTCAGCATGTTCTGTTTTGGAGGCCAGTGCTGCTGGCGGAGTCTTAGTTCGGGATGGCATGGTTTGTCCGCTTTCAGTACTGATGACTCCAATAGGACACCGTGAACTTCATGCATCCAGCATATTAGGGAATCATGCTGCTTCACCACTGGTGGCTGCTGAGTGCTGAAAAAGTACAGAGCAGAATCGCGTGCCACGTTGACCTGGCGATGGATGAGACGTCGCTCAGAATCCGTGATGTCCTCCTGTACAAGACCATAGAACCTGCCATGGGACAAGAGAGCTGTACCAAGCATGACGTGACCTGCTGCTACACCGTATCCGGTGCAAAACGAGAGCAAAGAGAGCAAAGAGGGGCCGACGCGAGCGAGCCCTAGACCCTAATGAGGCCCTAATGCTTGTTACGGCGCCTGTCCGCCTCTTCTCTCCGGGACTGGAAGGTGGCGTCAAAGTCCAGGAAAGCTCCTTGGGGAAAGCCTCGCAGCAAAGTTTCCGCACACCCTTGAACCCACCACGGCTGTGGGCCGTCCGGGCCGTGTAAGGCTCCGTCTCTTCTCGGCGCAGGTCAATCGCACTCTGAAGCTCACGTGACTGCCTGCGGCCACTTTGTGCCTGGGAATCACGCCAGTGCGACAACGATCTTCGGCGATGACAGATTGTACATTGCGACGACATGCAACTCTTCAGCGATGACTTTGTGGACAGGTTCGCCACCTCGTTAACAGGCCTGCTTTGGTCCCGCTGCTGCTTGACACTGCTGCCTCAAATGTACACAGCGACTCTGTAAGAGCAGGAAGATGTCCGTCTGTTGTGCAGCACAACTGGCGGCGCACCGTGTCACCGCGAATTACGTAATCATGGAAACCGTCCTGCCACATTGCGCAAGATCAGCTTGTGCAATGCTGTGCAGTATTGTGCAACGGGCAGTCCTTGAAAGGCCCTTTGCCGCCACTGAGGTGGTGCGGGAAACCCTGGTCCAGTCCCGTCTCCTGCTCCTCAGCGAGCAGAACTGGCGGAAAGCTCTTCGGCCGCCCGCATCTTGGCATCCCGGCACGCTTGGCAGGCTCCGGGCCCAGGTTTCCACCGAAGCGGCGCCACAAGCCAAACCAAGCATTGGGTTCCAGACAGCGGAAATCACCCAGGGCCATAAGCGCCTGGTCGAAGAACGCCCCACGAAGTGACTCATTGACTCATCCGGGGACCTCGTTCTTCTCTACGGGCGCTGGCTCCTGTCACGACAAAGTGCTGGGGAGCAATCGCCGTGGAGAACTGGATAACTCGTGCCTTGTAGGGGCTCAGGGCACCTGCCGTGAAGGACATGTCGAGGAAACTCACAGAAGTCAAATGCAATCTAGGCGAAGCATGCAAAAAGGGCAGGGACATGGGATTTAAAGGAAGCAGCGAGAGACAAAGAGATGAATGCACACTTGTGCAAGTGCAGGCATGTGTACAAACCTGTGCACGTGCAAGTGCCCGGCCCATCTGACCACCCGCCCGCAAGAAACCCGCTTTCCGGCGATGGCCACTCGAGTTGCATGCATCGAACGAAACAATCGCCCATGTGATTTACAGGTTCAAGGATCTCAATTAATCTCTGAGCAGCGCAGGAACTTGGGTTTGTCCCATTCACTTGCCGCCCTGGTGGCCTTTCTTATGACATCCCTGTGAGGAGGGCTCTTGAAGCATTACTCTGGATCTTTTTGTGTAGGGTGGGAGCTTCGTGGCCTCAGGGGCAAAGTGCCCTGATTGGAACTCTGTTTCCACCTTGCTGCGCAAGCTTGTATCGCAAGTCACGGTTGTGTTGAGATTGACGCTGCGAAAGTCGCCCTACGTTCCGTTCCGGAAGATAGCAACCCGTCACCTCCAGGTTGTTAAGAAGTGCCTAGCATCAACCTGAGAGCTCTTTGACACAATGCTCGCTGCTGTGTTCTCGAGTGAGTCTTTGTCATGTACGCATCCCCTCATCACGCACTGAGAACCACGTCTGCTACGCCAGGTCAATCTTGACGACTTGTATTGCCGGCACTGAGCCGATGTGTTGGCAGTACGTGCTTCGCTGGTGATACCAAGCGAGGATGGCCTTGTGTTGTCAAAGTTGCCAAAAAAACACGTTGAATGACCAAGTCATGTGAATTGAATCCCGAGAAGGTCTCACACTTTCCGAACTGCTTCGCTTTCCCAGGACAGCATGCTCCCACATCGGCTTCAAACTGCATTCGAAGGCACGTCTCAGTGTCGGGTGCGTTGGAAGCCGCTGACTGCCGGCTTCAAACTGAAACATCGGCTTCTGCCATGACAGCACTGGGATTTGTGTTTGGGTCATTTGAGGCCGGGATCAGAGATTGGCTCTGTGTGCTGTTGCCACAAGTGCTACCGCGTCCGATGCTCGGATCTGCCACCCTGCATGGTTGAAAGGACCAGTAGAGCGGTTGCAGCTCCCTCCCGGAGCTTGCACCTCCTGTGCTAACACGGAGGTCGTTGGTCTCGTTCTCGCAGAAGATCACCTGCCGTTATAGAGCAGCACCTGTAAACACGTGTTGGAAGGGGGTTCCGGCCTCTACCGATGGGATCGTTTCATCCACGTAGAGATGGAAATTGCCCAACGACTGATGCCTCTGTTCGAGAATCTGTCGACTTGCTCTTGCAGTCTGAAGCCTCGAATGGCACCCTGTGCAAACCGTGGCGGCTGCACGTGAGTTCTATTCTCTGCTTCTCCGGAACATAGGCCATGGTAGGCTTCGGCCGGGGGTTCTCTTTCGTCCAGGACCAGGTGTTTCGAAACCATGCCTGCAGCTGCAGATAGCGCAGATAGAATTCTCAGGCTTTAAAGCTTCGTTTTGGGTCCCGGCTTGTGGGAGCAGGCACAGCTCCGCCTCCTCGGCCCCGCGGTTGTAGGCTGTGACCTGCACCTCGCGCTGCACGCATTTCGGCATTGGGTGCCGGCCCAAGGGCGGCTAAGGCACCAGTGTATCGTCCAGGTCGGCCTGGGCATACCTTGTGCGGCTGCGGCTTGCAGAGCTCTCCGAATGCAGGAGGCTTGCGCAGGGTGCCGCACTCGACAACGACGTCGAAGTACTTGTTGTCATCCAGGATCCCCGTGTCGAGCAGCTCGTACTCCCTGCGACTGCCCGCACAGTGGCCCTAGGGCCCTAGTCTCTTGTAGTGAAGAACTGTAAAGACCGTTGCAGCATTGAAGGTCCAAAGCCGTTAATCGGCCGAGGCACAGCAGCTGCGGGTCCTTCTTTCTTTCGAAGTTCACTCGTCGAAGCTCGTCGTAGGGATACTCAACCTGCTTGGATTACGATCGTCAAGGCATTTTCCTGACATTGAGTTTGCGGGCCTGCGGATACTTGTACATCATCTTCATGTAACTGTGTGTGGGCGTGGCATCCAAGTAGTAATAGAGCTCCTGACAGAAGCCGCCAAACGACGCGGGCAGAGTACTTCGGACGGATGTGCATGTCCAAGCTGCTTGTCTCCTTGACATCCTCACCGTGATTACCCTGCGGGTTTGACAAGCCGTAGAGCCGCTCCTGACATGCCAAGGCTTGATGGACTTGGATGGACTTGGTCCACATCACAGATGAAGGCAATGCGGATAGCGGAGCAACGCGCAGCGATTTCATTTTTCATCGGTCAGGTCACCACCACCAGCTTGCCTACACTACGCCCGGAGGTCAAAGCATTGTGTGCGTCCCGTGCAGCTGACAAGCCAAACGTTTGCACCGGTGGCACCTGCCGGTCAGGGGACGCCATGTCGAAACTTGCGTCAAGTTGCAGGCTGGGGCAGGGGGCTGGGGGCTCGCTAGTTTCTATTCTCACATGAGGCTGAGCGGCTGCGATCTTGCCGCAGTCCAGCCATTCGCTCATCTGTTTGAAGTACTTCCCACAGGTCTCCGTCTCGTCGGCAAAGAAGCTCCTTATCAGCAACGCTGTCAAGCTCCTCGGACTCCCTCCTCCTCTTGCGGGCATGGGGCAAGTTGAATCCCAGCACGGCCTGCATAAGGCAGGGAGCAGGAGCAGCACAACCGCCGCACTTTCTGACGCTCTCTCTTTGGATCGCCGGCTGGACCTTGGTGTCCAGCGTCAGGTCCATGGGATCCTCGGCTGTGGCTCAGAAAAACTGCGCGAACTTTGCACATCAGGGTTTTGCCAAGCATCGAAGCGGGGTGTCCTGGCCAGGTCAACGGCCATGCGGAGCCAGTTCCAGGGCGAAAGCGTCCCCAAGCCGCCGTCGCACTTCGGAAGGTTGGAGTGGAAGCCGTACCTGGCCAGGAGGTTCGTACTAGTCGAACCGAGAAGCTCTACCTTCAAGGCCCCACACGACCAATCTGCCGTTCTTGCCCAGGAGCTCGTAGGAGGCCTCGGGCACACATCCCGAGCTCTCGTGTAGCTGATTTGTCTTTGCGATGTTTTTGGCGTTTCTTCGCTGCCGGGTGTCTTTAAGTGTTGCGACGCCATTGGCATCGAAAATGGCACGGTAGCCTTCAGGCGCATGTTGCCGGGCTGCTTTGACCTGAGCTTTCGTCGGATTGCTTGCGGGTGTCTTGAAGAGCTCCGAAAGCCGAAGAGCCCAGTCATCGCTGGACTTGTCGATAACGACATCCGCCTGCCAGTCGCTAGGCCGCCGAGGTCGCCGAAGGCCAGGCTACTCGCCCTATCTCGCCCCTCTGGGCCTTGCAGGACTTGACCTTGCTTGGCTGCCCGACGACGCCAACCACACGAAGCCCGCAAATGCGCAGGATCCTGCCGGCACGTGACGATGTGGCTATCGATCTAGCAAGCTTTCAGAAGCTTTATACTGGCCAAGTAGTAACTTCTAGCATGGTAGCTGCATAGTAGCATGGTGTCAGACTCCCAGGCCTGGCAGAGCAGGTCGCCCACCCCTCCTGCAGCCGAGTGCACCAAGGCGTCCCGGCCTGCCGAAGCGAGGCATACGTGACCAGAATGCGGGCTTGGGCAGTGCTTGCTATGCACACTACGTGATGTTGAAGGTCAAGCAACTACTCGTCTAGAGTCCACTCTAGCGGACTCTAGCGTCTACAGGTGTCCGTCTCTGTGTTGCGGGCCTGAGGCGAGAAGCTCGTTGGGCCAAGCCCCGGAGAGGTGCACCGCATGCAGCGCCGTGGCAAAGACGCAGGGCAAGGCGGCCGCCGCCTCGAAGCCCAGACCCTGGCAGGCGAGGGCGGAAAGCGGAAAGGAAAGGGGCGCAGTTTCAGAGGCCGCAGGCGGCCTTCGGCATCTTCACGAGCTGGCTTCTGGGCACCACGACGCCTCTGAGAGTCGCAACAAAACAGTTTTCTGTGGTGCGGCGTGTGTGGTCGTTTTTCTGTTTTGTTCGAGCTGCGAGTCGCATAGGCACCGAAGAAGCTGCAGCCGAAGACCCGATCGCCCGGGACGAGGCCGGAGTCCTCGCCCGCCAGCTCCACCTCACCTCACAGAACTCTTTGGCCCTGAGGATTCAAGCGTCTCTTTTTCTGCCGAGGACCTGCGAGGTCGAAGCCTGGGACGATGGGCCATCCCACGAAGCGCAGCGCCGACTCGTACAAACCCCATCGAATGCAGACATCTGCGTAGTTGATACTGAAGGCCTGGAGAATCTCCAACGGGGTTCCTGTGATCACATGGACAGCTCGCAAACTGGAGGCCCTGGCCTTGTTTCGCACAACAACGAGATCAGGTCGGAGAGGCTTAGGAGGACACGTTAACCGCTGGCTGCCGAAGTCCTGATCAGTGAGCCACGCCAGGCCGGTCTGATGCGTCCGCAAGCACACATGCACCTGCAATGCTCCCATAAGTGCTCTCTCACTCTCCTTCATCAAGTTGTAGCCGCACACAGCCCAAGAATCCAATGAAGCTCGCAGCTGGTCCACACCTCCGAAGCCAGCAAACAACCAGTGCTTAGTGTTTCAAGCGGATTCCGTCCCGGAGGACCTCCTGACATGGCTCACCAGACCGCTTTCAATTAGAGACGCTGCCTCCAGGCCCCAGGATCTCGATGCACACACATCGGTCCTCTGCCAGAGCAAGCAGAGGCATTGGAATTTAGTTGTTCAGAAGCGTGGTCTCCTCGCTGTCTGCCTGCAATTTCGCCCGTTCTGCGCTTGTTGTGAAAAGGGGTGGGGCAGGCCTCCGAAGTACCTATCGGAGGTGTTGACATGCGATGCGCCACCTCCCCAAGTAAGTGTCTCTTCACGGCCTGGCGAACGAACCAAATCCTGGGTCTGGCGGTTAACACGTCGACGGCAAGATGCTGGCATCAAGCCGAGGGTCTGTAGGTTCAGTGCCAAAGCCAAGACTTGGTTCCGCAAGACTTGCCAATCAAAGGCCATCACCACATTGCAGGTTTCAAGGTGTCTCGAACTAAGGTTCCTACTAGCTGTCACTAGCTTGCTGGCTTAGACTGGGGCCTTGAGTCCGGCTTGCACAGCTTGATACAGCTTGTGAAAGCAGCTACGATGTTCTGTCCGATGGCCGAAACGCTGCCACAGGGAAGGGTCTGGGTCTCCCATGTCCAATGATGCCGGACTGCACTCTGCAACGTTGGCCCTGTCCTTGAGGATGGGATCCTCACATGCAGAACACACAAGCCTGCCAAAGATTCCAGGCTCGTGTAGTCTCAACAGTCGCCCGTGCCTTGCCGTTCCACAATGCCAAGCCCAAGCAAAGATGCATGGACCGGTCACACCAGCCAGCCAGGCCGTCCTTTGCCACGGTGCTCTGTGCTCTGAAAGGGCGCTGGGATCAGATCACTTCACGGCAATCGCGCACGCGCACGCGTGCACCCACCCGCCCCACACACACACACACACAAACACACACACACACACATACACGTACGTACACACACATACACACACGTACGTACACACACACACACACACGTACGTACACACATTTACACACACACACACACGTACGTACACACACACACACACACGTACGTACACATACGCATACTCAATAGAGGCACTATGTAGAGGTTTGAAGCGAATCATTGATGGATGACGGCAGATATCTCTTGCTGGCTGTGTGAAGCTGTGAACTACACACGCGCAGATTGCTGCAACGGTGCATATGCGCAAGCAAGATGCTGGCTATTGGCTTGGTTCACTGGCATGTGATGTCACCGGCACTGCTCTCCTAACGACATTGTGAATTGCTGGTCAACAACACCGGGGACAACCATGCGCAACGAGGATGCCAGATGTCCGATTTACGTTTGTTATCACTGATTCTCAGGTACAGCAGCGTGGCCAACTTTGGTTTCCTGCAGCAGAACTTGTAGCCTCATTGGATGCCGTCCCCGCTCTTGTGCTGCATCCTCTTGCTTCATTTTTCCTTAACACGAACGGCATAATCACAAAGTGCTGCATGGAAGATTTCGCAGCTGCTACAGCTGCGTTGCAGTACGTAGCAACAAAGCTCGTGTGCAGCGGGTGTGGCTCGCACACTTGGATCAGACGTCTACAACTGAGCCGTAAGCTTTGGCTCAGGGCAGTTTTTTGAGCTACAAAGTTGCATTTGAGGCGGAGCACTTGAAGGCATGTACACACTCTGCAAAGCCGGAGTGTTGAAGGTATTGGGATAGCGCAGTCTGATATTAATATACAGGCCTCTGGTACCTTATGTTCATAGCTCACTCACATTGCTCTTATCGCGACACCAACGAATTGAGCGAGGCCTCGAGATCCGCTCGCATTCTAGATTGTTTAGTGTAGTATCATCATACCAATAAAAGCACTATGTAGTAGCCACAACTAAAAGCTTCGCAACAATGCCCATATCGAAGTTCGTACGCACAGGCAGCTACGAGCCTGTGGCAGGGAGAAACTGTACTATACTGCCGCCGGGAACTGGGCCCACCGCAGGCAGACACGAAAAGCAAGGCGCCTACAAAAGCGACTGTACCTGCGTACGGCGTCGAAGACACGCGGGGGAGCGGCAGGCCCTGAAAACCGGCTGTACAGAAAGGACCGGCGGGCAGGCCTGCTCCACCCAGGCCGAGGTCGACTAGAGAAAGCCGGTCACGGGGCAGAGGCTTGACAGACCCAAGCGGAGGCCGTCCAATGACAATGACATTCATAATGTCAGCAGTAACGATGACAATGATGACAATGAGAATGACAGTCATGATGTCAGTAATAGCAGATGGTACTGAGAATGATACTGACAGTAGCAATATAAAAGGAGTGTGTGGCCCCAATCCCATGCGAAACCCTGAACCCTAAAAGGAATGGGTGAGTGCGAAACCCTGACACGCTAACTGAAACGAATGGGTGGCTGCGAAGCCCTGAAACCCTAAAATCCCTAAAAAGAGTGAGTGGCTGCGAACCCCACAAAACCGAAAAAGGAGCGAGTGGCTACGAAACCCCAAACCCTAAAAGGAGTGGGGGTGGGTACGAAGCCTTCCACCCTAAAAGGAGTAGGTGGCTGCGAAAACCTCAAACCCTAAAACGAGTGAGTTACTGCGAAACCCTGAAACCCTAAAAGGAGTGGGTGGCTGCGAAACCTTCCAACCCTAAAAGGCGTGTCCTAAAAGTAAACGGAGAGATTGGGTGCCAAACCCTAAACCCTAAAATGGTTTGGGTGGGTGTGAAATGGGTGGCTGCGAAACCCTGAGCCCTAAAAGGAGTGAGTGGTTACGAAGCCCTCAAACCCTACAAGGAGTGGGTGGGTGCGGAACCCTGAACCGGGTTGTGCTTAAGTTGCTCGCTGGCCACACCGGAATTCGGCCTACGTAACCATTGCTAGTTTTCCGGATGCGCCTCGCCCCAGCGGTAGGCCACGTAGTGAGCAGCCTGCAGAGTTGTGGGGCCGGGGACGGGGGCACAGCGGCAGCTGACGGCAGCTGCCTATGACAGCCTACGACCTTGGCCTCGAAGGGCAAATAGATCCAACTGTTGCCGTGCGAAGCGTAGTCTTCGCCTTGCGATGGCTACTTGGCTAAGTTCCTCTACAATCCATTTCCCTACATGCCAAGCCCTTGCTCCGCGAAATCTTGGGCTCGTTCGACAGGTACCCCAATGCCGCTCGCTGACCTCGTGATGGCCGGTGGGGCCTTCGACCACCGGGTGAACCCCCCGAGCTCCCGGCATAGGGACCCCAACGCTTCCAATCTTCCAGCCCGGTGTCGCACCTAGGAGAAACCACGCTGCACAAATAGCAAAAAAACGACATATCACGACAATATTGCGACTCCAACTTCCCTGTCCAAGCAACGCGGAGAGGCGCCCGTGCTCCGGAGATAGATTCCCTACATCCTGAGATCAGGCAATGTGTGAAATCGAATCGACGAGCAACTCTTTTTGTTTTGGAGGTCCCAGTTTTTACCGCCAAGCAGCTTCGGGTGAGAGGCCCCTCGCCCACGGGGAAGGGTCGAAGGCACTCCGACCTCGCTTTTTCGGGAAGCGGTGCCTTCAGTGCTCTTGAGCGAGGCCCGACTTGCTTGTCTTCCCCGATCGAGGAAAATATACTTCCCAGGTGGTGACCTCAAGCAATACAGCATACGACACGGTTTTGTCGGACTCTGTGAGAGCCGAGCTGTTCCATGGGGGGAAGGCCAAGCTACCCAAGCTGCCCTAGACACACTTCAAGTTCTCTTCTTTTGTTACACTGCGACTAGGAGAAAACCTCCCACAGCATTGAAATTGAGAGGCGACATCTACACAGCCCGTAACTTCATGGAGCACGCTTTGTGGCTTGAGCCGCGCCGGTGTCGTGAGCGCCTGCTGAAGTCTATTGAGAAAGACGTCGGCTGCAAACTCCTCAGATGATGAAGAAGCGCACGAAACCGCAGGGGGGAACTCCTTCGCTTCAACTCTCAACTCGGACGGGCCGAGGATGTCCTTGCACGATATTGAAGCACTCTGCACACCTGCTGGGAGTTTCCGCCATCTCCCAAAGAAGCAAAGCCCAAAACCTCAGTGACTCGGCAGCGCGCTCTTCAACAACTTTTTCGTGTCGCTGGCACATCGCTGCACTTGCCGAGACAGCTCGGCCTGGAAAATGCTAAGAAATGAAATGTCGCAGCTTGTGCTTCACTGTGCTTTACTGCTTCTGTTCATGCCATCCTGTCGGCAGAAGCGCAACGACATTGTTCGTCTGCGAGCTGATGCCCGATCTGGCCTTGCTATACAGTGCTAAGAGCTAAGAAGTTGGGGGCCTGCGCGGCTCACGCAACCAGGGCATCAGCGGATCAGTGGGGGCAGGCAAGGAGAGAACGGTGAGAAGAAAACGAGGATTTGAGCCGATTTGACCCGGAGTCCACCCGTAGCGGCCCCGTAGGCTGTCAAGTGAGCTCAGCTCTCGTACTGCCGTCGCTCTGTCGGGTGTCTCAACAAAATGGAGACACTCCTTGAGATCAAGTCAGTATCCACATTGAATCTATATCTATATACTGAATTTCGCGTTTCCGTGGTCTCAACTGTCTGCACAGTCAGTCCATCACTTGGATTCTGCTCGGGGGCGCAACACCTGAGTGGCCCACTTTGGACACGTACTCCAACATCAGCGACCCATGCAAAGGCCCCAGCATCGAATTCATCCCCAGTGATGCAATTTGCCTTGACAAAAAGCATTGGATGGCAACATGTGTGAACTGCGCTGTCGGCAGCACGCCTGGTCCACTTCTGTCCGGCGCAGAGGAGCGGAGAAGGTCGAGAAGTATAGGCCCACCTGAAACGGGGGCCAGGCCAACGGAGTGGCGACCATCACAGCCTTCAGCGAGGACCCCTTCTTCAGGGGCTCACCACGACCAGGATGGCCAGCAGCAGCAGTGTGTCGCCCCTCAGATAGCCATCGGAACCTGGCCCAGTTCAACTCCAGGAGCTGGTGCTGCAGGAAGAACACCACACACAAACACCACCGATACCTGGAAGGGTAATCTTCAGCTCTGCAGCCCACTCGCAGACGGGCACCAGCAGGGCAGAGATCTCGCACCGTAGAGGCATTCTTTGGCAGAGCTGATGCAACTTGAGACTTCTGCCAACTTTAGTTAAACACCTGAAACCTCAGGCCACGGCCAAGTTGCCACAAAGTTGCTGCACCTGAAGTGCGTGATCGCCGAGTGGCGGCTTGCATTCCACTTCAGCATTTCCGTCTTTTTGACAGCTGGGGACTGCCACGGCTTCGATGGCATTCTCGTCGCATGGATACGTTACCTCGACAACAAGGCCTTACATCGCAACAAGGCCTTACATCGCTGTGCGTTGCGGGGGGTAGGGGCAAGGTGGGGGCCTCCACTGCAAGCTCCGCATTAATCGGTTGGACCTTGCAAAGCGGAGGCGGCCGAAGGGCGGATCTATGTGGATCTCTTGCGAGTCTCCGAGTCTCGGTGCGAGGCCGGACCTGCGAAGGAGCCAATGGCCAAAAGGGCCGCCAGGGCGGCGCTCCTCGGACCCGTCACATGCGTCACGTTTCGCCTCGCGTGGCCGCGCTTTTGCAAAAGCGGCTCACCTGGGCAACGACTCCATGCCAAGCCTGGCATGGCATGTGGGAATGATGCCTTTTCTCAGTACGCAATAAGATGCCGGAGGAGCAGGAGCACTCCCACAAGCGTCGCAGCGATGCACCACAGGGTCACGGACTGCAGTCAGGCCACACGTTTCGGGCAGTGTGACAGCCTTGGGGGCTCCTGAGAAACCCGTGACTGCAAGACTTTGGGTTCTCACCCACCTTGTACTCTTTGTTTCTGTCGACGAGGCCGCCAAGAATGATGCCACCAATCCTGGCAGAGCAAGAGCGGAAGTAGTTCTGACGGCGATCCTCAAGAGGCGAAGCCGAAGCTAAGGTGCTGGCACGATGGCGACCTCAAAGCCCGCACCGGCCATGTCCACCTCCATTTGGTCGTTGAAGCCCGCGCGCTGCAGCTTCTGGCATTCCCACGTTCTAGATGACTTCTTCACTGCAGGGGTCGAACAGCATCAGATTCCAGCACATCAGAACGCAACAATCTGATCACCGTTGCCTTGTGCACCTGCAACACTGTTGTGACCGTAGAACGTCTTCGCTGTCTGGTCGCCGCTAGCGTGCTGCGGGGCTATTAATGCCTAGAACCCCACTTTACGTTTAGAGGGGGAGTGCACGCCAGCTTCCGGACAGACAAACTGGTCTTCTGCATGGCATGGAAAGAAGATGTAGCACAGGCTTGGCAGTTTCAGTGCGCGAAGGACTTGCATAGAGTTCTCCTTCCTTCAAATGAAAAGTTGGCAGGTGCAAACAGACTGCCGTCACACTCAGAGCAGTTCTCCGATAACTGCGCATTGCAAGTTGGCAGACGCTGTTGCGCGGTGTAAAGATGGCTCGGAAAAGCTATGAACGGAAGTAGTCCCACTATGACAGCTGGACGAAGAGTTCGCAAAAGGGCAACCCAGCATGAACGAGCGTGGTCGAACTGCTTGCACTTATGGGGCCAAGACCATGGCCATCGACTTGCCTCAGAGGAGTGCAGGCGGTTCCGATCTGCGCCTTGAGGAGAACTCGACTAGGTTCTTGGATCCTCAAGAGAGGAAAAGATCTAACAAGCCTTATGTTTGGGACGTTGATCACAGCTTGTTCGTTGAGACCTCCCACCACTCCCTCCACCCCTCCAGTGCTTACGCGACGGAGAAAGCGATTGCGGCAGGGAGCTTCAATAAGTGCATTGCCATGTTTGCACTGTACCACATTCACGGTGCTCTGGCCAAGTGAAAGAAGTGAGGAAGACAGCCGGGTGCACCAGGTCCATGAACGCGCCAACTACGTTGGTGACAGCAATGGACGTGACAAAAGCGGCCAAAGGCGGCAGGAAGCCCGGGGTGGTAATCAGCCGATAGGCCTGCATGCATGATGAAAGCTTGGCGAACCTGTCGTGGGCTGTGTGACCGCACGCCTCTATTGGGAAGCTATCCTCAGGCTTGTTGGCCTGCTTGCTGTCGTCTCCGACCTGACAGCGTCCCCGTACAAGTTTTGTTGGCTAGCAGATAGTACGGCCTCTGTCTTCAGGGCCCCCGAAGACTTCTCTGCCAGCAACTTCTCTAACTCCGATGCCGACCTTATAGGAAGTCACAAACTCATGCATATGAACCTTTGCATGACGTACCTCTTCACTTTGGAAGTATGTCCTAGATTCTGGATCGTCTCCATCTGCAGTCTCTGATAGGCCCGTTGCGGTGGCGTGGGGGGCCGCTCCCGAAAGAAGAACCTCCAGAGCTCAGCAAGCAAAACAAGCTCCCCGCTCCACTCATTGCTTTGACATGCGCGACCATGCAGGAGACAACAGATTTCAGCTGAGCCGAGTGGCAGCGACGCTGCAGCGACCACCACGGAAATCAGGGTGATGGTCACGAAATATGTCTGAGCGACAGCAGGCATAGCAGCACACGAAGCACTAGTGCAACAGCAAGTAGTACATTGGCAGCAACGTGTCAGCTTCTGCAGGGATGAGCCTTGAGGCCCGCTTCGGAGCCGCCCATGGCCCCGCCGGCGATGAAGGCAGCAGCGATGCCGACCTCCAGCAACGATTCCCATTCAAGGTTATGTGTACAGCTGGTGTCCCAGGAGGAACCCTAGAAGCGGACAGTGTCACACTTGTTCAGGTGCTTGCAGGCCGAGAAAAACTGACTCCGCTTAGACCCACAGGCCAAGAACGGATAGCAGATAGCCGAGCAGATCGAGCCGTCCCCGTCAGGAGGATGGCCTGGTTGAAGTTGATAGCCACAGCCGTAGACATCGCTCGCTCCTCGGCTTTTTCTCGTCGAATCCCACAAGCCCGAAACCTTCCAGATTTTGGCGAGTCTCGTCTGGCGCGAACCAGGTTGCAGACAGCAGGGGCGGTGTGCACTGGAAAAACGGCTGTGCCACCTGCAGGCTTGAGCAGATCTTGGTACGGTACGTTACGGTAGGGCTGCGAAGCGACGCTAGTGATGTCGCTAAGGTCGAGACGGCCACCAACATGGTGCCCGCTACGACCGTGTTGTAGCCTAGCTGCAGCCGCAGACTCAGACCGGATCCAGGGCCAATGAGCCTGGCCGCCCTGGCCTGGCAGCTCATCACCCTGGAAGGGCATGCCGGATCGTAGAAAGCATCCCACTGCCATGAGCCTCAAAGCCAAAGCCCCAGCCGTCGCTGTGCACACTGGGCTGAGATCTGAGGACCCACACAGAGCCGCACCCACAATGGGTATGCGCAGCCCGAAGTTGCGGATAATCTGTAGGGAAAGCAGCGAGATGGGAACACGTGAAGCGTAAGCTTAGCAAGACTGAGCTTCGCACGAATGGCTCGATGAAGCACGCAAAGACGTTTGTGAACAGAAAGATGTCGATTAGGGTGGCCGGATCCTGCAACAAACATTTCGATACGCTTGACCTTATGGCTCTGACGAGCTATATCATGCTATATACTTGCTGCAGGCTGCGATCTTGGCTCAATCGTCCTGTCCGAAAACCTTGTTCCAAGTTGCTGGCCTGCGCACAGTATCAATGAGAAGTGCCACATTTTGTCTATGACTGTCTATGACAAGTGCCCTCTGAGTGCTCGGCGTGGCAGCGACACTGAAGCACCTAATGGTTTGTCATCTCGTCCACAGCGATGCAAGGCAAGGTGCCAAGTAGGGAGGACACACCAGGTCGCTGATCAAGGCAAAGAGGGCTAAGAAGGCCAGCTGCACCCATCGCCTTCCGGCGCAGGGAGACTGCAGAACCCAGAACGTGCAGCCGGGGCCCCGGCTGTTTGTAGAGGACCGGCGGCGGGCAGCTCTCCAGCGCCTCAGCCCAGGGGCCCAGTCTCTCTGTCTCTCCGCCCGGCTCCGCCCGGCTCCGCCCTGTCGCCTCGGCGGAGAGCTCGGAGGCGCTCCGCGCAGCGAGACTCGCGGCCTCTCTGTCTTGCCGGCGTCTCTGTGCTGTCAAGAGCCCGCAGGCACGATGAATGCCCAGGAAGGACAAGGCCCGCAAACAGCTCCGGTAACCCGATGAAGAGGACGGCACGGCGCCGTCTGCCGCGTCGTCCTCGTCCCGGGCTGTCCCGCTTGGCCCGCTCAGCCCGCTCTCCCCTCGTCGTCGGAGGCCTTCATCTATGCCTCGCACCCGTGGGGCATCACGCTGGGAGTTCTGTGGGATGGCCCGGTTGGACATTTCTGCGAAGCAATGGCAACCAGCGTAACAGGCAGCCGCCACTGACCAGGAGGCCCGCCGGTTTCGCCAATTTCTCTGAGAGCCGCTTCTCAGCTTTACCCTTGCCACCATCAGGACAGCAAAGCCCCCCTTGAGCCAATCTCGTGGATGCAGGCTCCGGCTTCAAACCTGCAAAAGAGCCCGAGTCATGAGCAGGCACGTCTGGATTTTACTCTGTCCAGATGCGTCGAGTATGTCCTACCCACAGCAGCGCCATAATCGCTTGGAGCTCAAGATGTGGGCGCGTCTGACAGAAATCACTTGTAATTTGCAAAGTTCTCTTACACTACAACAGGTCATCAGATATTCTCTCGAGGCGCCAAGATTCAACCGCCCGATGATGTCGACTTCATCTGAGCGCTTTGGCGGCGGACCGGCGGTCGAAATTCCAGCTAGCTGACGAACTATCATCTAAGATAACATCGAATTGCCGGGTTTTGAGGTTTCCCGGTGGGTGAACCGGTTGACGCAGGCCAAATGGCTGGCACTACAAGCGCGTGCGTTTGGATCTCATGCATCCAGCAACGGCAAAGGCCAGCAGAGCGCATGAACTATAAACGGTAGCAAGCATGCTCCTCAGAAAAGAACTACAGGATCGTCCTGGAGTGGTTATATATAGCGATTAGAAGACTAGCCGCGAGGACATTCATTTCATGCCCATCTGGCCCATCTGGCCCATTTGGGCCTGGCCTGTCTGGCCCATCTGGGGCTGGCCCATTTGGCCGAACTGTCCCATCGGGCTCTGCATTTGCATGCCACACCCTCCACAGGCCCCACACGGGCCACAGCCACAGCCACAGCCACAGCCGCAGCCACCGCAACCAGCACACGGCCCACCCCCACAACAGCAGCCACCACAGGGTCCTCCACAGGCTCCACAAGCCCCACACGGACCGCAGCCACATCCACAGCCCCCACAGCAGCCGCAGCCCCTGAGCCGGCTGTTTTAGCACACTCGGAGAGCATTCTGACCGCAAGTGCAATTTAAGGGTCCGGCCCGGGCCCGCAGCCGCAACCGCCGCAGCCGCCGCAGCCGCCGCAACCGCAGCCGCCGCAACCACCGCAGCCGCCGCAACCACCGCAGCCGCAGCCGCCGCAGCCGCA
>CAJNDV010037130.1:70685-87175 GCA_905221635.1 Symbiodinium sp. CCMP2456 | reverse complement strand
GGTTTCGGGGTTTAGGGTTTTGGGGCTTAGTTTCATGTTCGGGAGGTAGGGCTTGGTTTAAGGCTGTTTAGGGCATTTTCGGGCTGTTTGAGGTTTGGTTCAAGGTTATTTAGGGCTACGAGGGTTTGCTTTTTAAAGGGTTAGGGCCGTCAGGCTTAGCAGGGGCAGGGCTATCAGGTTTAGGGCGATTAGAGTTTGGGGTTGAGGGGTTTCGATGATACACCGACCCAAGAAGGAGCAGGTACTGTAATTTACGCGCACTAAAACTGAAGAATGGGGGCTCCTGTAGCTGGGAAGATGTGAAGACGTCGATAAGGGTTGCAAGAAGGGACGCTGTATGGGGTTTAGTTTAGTATCAAGGCATAGGAATTGTCGTGGGATGCTGGAGCATTTTACACTATAACTACCAAAAGAGGACCTCTAAGGAATAAGCTTACAGCTTCTGCATGCTTCTACATTACCGTTATGGACGGCAACGATTCCCCGACGAGTTCTCTACAATAAGTGTTCAGGGTTTCAGGATTAAGATTTGCAATATAGGGGTTATTTTGTGAAAGCCAAGGGACTCTCCGGTCTGAAAAATGTACGGGGACAGGGCCGAGGAACAGCGACTACATGCTCCCCTTTTGCGTTTTCTTTGAGGGCGAGGCGACACGTCCTCTTTGTCATGCTCCGCTCTGGCAGGTGCTAGAGGCACTTCCTGCAGGTCATGCTCGTCATCCACAGGAGCCTCTGAGAGAAAGGTGTCTCAGAGGCTCCGCCGGCTCAAGTGGTTGCAGCCACTGTGGGTGTTCAGAGGGGGCCAGCGCAAATATATCGGGTAGGGCCACCACTGCGGGCGCCTGAGCCAGCCCTCTCTGCTGGTCCAGGGAGGTGATCTGAGGCGCGGAGGCAGACGAGGTCGCACATCGACCCATTCATAGGTCTCCGGCGCCAGACCATGCGGATTCAGCTGCTCGAGCCATTCAGGCTGATTCATAGGTTTTTACCGGGCATTTATTAGCCTCTATAGGTTTCGTATGGGCCTTAGGCCTTAACTTGCCGTCCCTATGAATCCAAAACTTTTACTTGGGCTACAAGCCCTGAGGGTGCATCTACCCAACTAGTAACTAGTAGATACCTGGGCGTAACAGTAGTCCCTATATAGGTACCTTGTGGTCTTCAGTATGTACTGTTTGGATACAAAGACCCTTATAGCTTGTAAATAGAAAGACAAATGCAGTAATTTTGTCTTCTCGAGGAAGAAGAAGAGCGATCGTAGCTGGGACTGCGTTGAGGCACAGAAATTTCTGCGGAGGGGATCCAGCACGGGAGTTTAGGGTTCAGGATTATCTTGGTTACATGGTTTCTTTGCTATCGCCTGTGCCGTAGTATCTAGAACAAGGTTTTAGGGACCATATACTGAGTTTATCATAGTCAACAATTGCGGAACTTGGGGGAAAAGTCGGAGTAGCCATCCCGACATTCATGGTCTATAGCCCTACGGGTCCATGTACCCAAATAGTATATACTTTGGCCTTAAAGTAGTCCATATACAGGTACTTTGGGGCCAAAGTATATACTATTTGGGCACATGGACCCTTAGGGTAGGTCCTCCGATCCCTCGAAAGCCTTCGCCATACTGCTCGAAAAACGCCCTGGCTTCGGCCTGGCACGTCAGGCTTGGATTTTGGGAGGGCTTTGCAGTTTCGGATTTACGCAAGTCAGGTTTGGATGCTTCGGATCTGGCATTTAGGGTTAGGGGTTGGAGTTTAGAGTTTATTTAGGGGCTTACTGTAGGTTCAGGGGTTTGAACTCATGAGGATTGCATTTTTGAGTTTGGGGCTTTGGGTTTGGGTTTTGGGCTCTGCCATTAAGATCCTCCAGTGGCTTTTGCCAAAGCAAATACTAATTGGGTACATGGACCCAGAGGGATTACCAACCACAATAAATCGCACTGAAGTGACATTAATATCAACAAACCGTGATCTACAGGGGTGTGTATGTATATTGGTATATATATATATATATATATGTATATATCTATTGATACTGTCCCTGCCAGTTACGATGGCAGTACGTAGAGGAAAACCGGATCACTAGTATATCGTATACGTAATTGCAACAGTAACGGTAACTGTGAAACAAATACTGAAAATTCTCCTAGTAGCAGTTGGTTTTAATTGTTACGGTATAGAAATCAGCAAAAGCCGTGGTCATAGTCACAGTAAAAGGAAAAGCGACAGTTAAACTATGCAGTAGTAACAGAACCGAACAGCAATAGCATATGAAAACACTAAACCACCCAAAAAAACAACCTGATTCTTTTTGGTTTTGAGGCAACAAGACAAAAAAGGCCAGCAGCGGACATTAGTAGTAATACCGACCAGCCCCTCCCTAAACCCTAAACCCCAAACCCTAAACCCCAGACCCTAAAGCCCTAGATCCTAAACCCTGAACCCTGACACCCGAAACCCAAAACTCTAAACCCCAACACCCTAAACCCTAAACCCAACACCCAAAACCCTAACTCCCTAAACCCTGAACCCAAAACCCTAAACCCTAACACCCTAAACCCAAACTCCCAAAACCCAAAACCCTAACACCCTAAACCCAAACTCCCTACTCCCTAAACCCAAAACCCTAAACCCCAAACTCCCTAAACCCAAAACGCAAAACCCAAAACCCTAAACCTTAAACCCTGAACCCTAAACCCAAAACCCAAACTCCCTAAACCCAAAATTTGAGGCCCCGGGCGAGTCCGAAGCCCAAATGGTCACAAAGGAAGCCAAGGAGATCCTCGAAGGTCGCAGCCTCAGAGACACGGTTTAGGGTTTAGGGTTCAGGGTTTGGGGTTGCACTAAGGGTCCTTGTGCCCACATACCCGGAAGTTCATGGGACCCAGCAAGTACGGCCGGAAGTACCCCAATCGGGGCTATAACTGATTATAAGTCTAGTTGTCTGACCTATAACCCTAGTTACTAAGTCCAATGAACCTTTAAGTGAGGGTATTTAGGGCTCCTTTTCGTGCTTAGGGCTTAGAGGACTCTGAAGCGATTCATCGCGCTTTGGTAGGGCTTTTGCAACACTGCTTGGAGGGTTGCTAGTAACCCTAAACCCTAAACCCCTAAACCCCTAAACCCTAAACCCTTAACCCTAGAAGGGTGCTAGGTAGGATGTCGGGGATCCTTTGATGTTTTTCGGATTTCGGATTTAGGGCCTAATCAGGACTTAAGGGTTTAGGAGGGTTTGGGGTTTAGGGTTTACGGTTTAGGGTTTAAGGTTTGGGGAGGGAAAGGTTTGTGTAAGTTTCAGGATTTGCGGCTTGATTTTGTGCTTGCACTCGGCCACTCTTCCGGCACCCACCCTCCTTCGCAAGTCGATTACGAGGAAGGTCACTACAGTTGCCAGACCCTAAACCCTAAATCCCATATTCGAACTACGCATGAGCTTAAGGCAAATAGACACTTCCTGCATTGCTTCTAAACCACCCACAGCCTCCAACCCTAAACTCTAAACCCTAAAGCCCTTTAGGGTTTAGGGTTTCCCTGAAAACCCTGTAGCCCTTAAGCATACACCCCGGTACCCTGGGCAAGAAACCCTTAAACCAAAAAACATAAGTCCTACGAAGTAGACCCCTAAGCTTTAAAGGAGGTTCCTCCCCGCACAAAACAAAATGTCCCAAAACCCGAAACCTGAAACCCTAAACCTAAAACTCAGCCTCGATCATGGGGGCCCTTAGAGCGGTAGGGGGCCTTAGTACCAGTAATAAGGACCTAAAAGGGCCTATTTAAGGAAGTAGAGCCCCCTACCCCCCTACCCCTTACCCCCCTACCCGGACCACCGGAAGGATCTAACAAATAGATCCCATAAGGGGGTTCCCTCAAAGCACCCCTTGATAGTATAGGTTCCCAAATAAGGGGGACCCTAAACCCTAAACCCTAAACCTAGCCTAAACCCTAAACCCTAAACCCTAAACCCTAAACCTAGCCTAAACCCTAAACCCTAAACCCTACACCCTAAACCCACTAGGGGTTCCTATGGCTCAATGCAGCCCGGGGTCTCCAGTCTTCGTGATGTCATCGAAGACCTCCGCGGTGTCGGGAGCTGGGCTAATATGAAACCCTAAACCCCTAAACCCCTAAACCCCAAAACGGCTTAAGGTTTAGGGAAACCCTAAACCCTAAACCGCTAAACCCTAAACGGCTTAAGGTTTAGGGTGACGGTTAAAGGTCCGAAAAGGTTCAGAATTTCCGGGGCTGAGAATCAGGTTTAGGGTTTAGGGTTTGGGGTTCAAGGGGAAATCAACAAACCCCCCAAGGATGCTAATTTTAAGTAATAAGTAATCCATTGCTGAGATATACTTGGGTTGAGGATGACACTAAGTGTACCTAGGCACAGGAAAGCAGGACCCCGAATCTGATTCAGAAGCTCATCCACGCTTGAAGTACGGTTGATAATGTAAATCCTGCATTCTAATAAGATATATACACCATAAATCCCATAGCTTAGGGTCCTTCAGGTAATTAAGGATCTATGTCATCAACAATATGCTTGCGAATCTGGGTGTGTGGTTCGAGGAATCTGGCCTTCCCGCTCAAGGTTGTCCGGAGTCAGAACCACTCACAAACCCTCAGAGTTTTGGGTGTTGGGATACCGGCTTAGGGATGAAGTAGGGTTTACCTACACCCACCAACTACCATTGTGCCTGAAACTACCTCTAATGAGGGATTAGAGATCGGGGATCCAGGTAGGGCTTTGGGCTTCGTGTCCTATGCAGAGTGAATGCTGCCTCGCTAGGCCTTGAAGTACTAAACCCTACCCTAAACCCTTAACCCTAAACCCTAAACAGTAAAACCCTAAACCCTTAAGGCCTGAAGCTTCAGGAACACAAGAGAAATGTGTTGTTTTGCCAAGACTTTAGGGTCGCAAGTCGGTGAGGTTGAAGGCTTAAGCTGTTGTGCCCTTAGCACCAAGATAGACAGCATGTGTTGAACATTCGCGCGGAGTTTCAGAAGACAGCTTTAAACACAAACTCGT
The DNA here is from genome assembly GCA_905221635.1 of Symbiodinium sp. CCMP2456. Lineage (NCBI taxonomy): Eukaryota > Dinophyceae > Suessiales > Symbiodiniaceae > Symbiodinium > Symbiodinium sp. CCMP2456. The sequence continues at coordinate 82,156 of CAJNDV010037130.1, read as the reverse complement.
TGTTCATAACCCCGTGGAGTCTTATTGTAGGTTCTTGTCAGTTTAAGGAGCCATTAAAGCCCTATCCCCTTGCTACGGTGAACATTTCAGGCCTTCTTGACCTCATCCTCTTTGGACGTCTTCCGGGCGCGAGCAGTAAGAGGAAGCCCGGTGACACCTTATCGATAGTAGTAGTAGTAGTAGTAGTAGTCGTCCTAGTCGTAGTGGTAGAAATAATAGTAGCAGTAGTGGTAGTAGTAGTGGTAGTGGTGGTAGTAGTAGTGGTAGTTGTTGTCGTAGCAGTAGCAGTAGCAGTAGCAGTAGCAGTAGCAGTAGCAGTAGCAGTAGCAGTAGCAGTAGCAGTAGCAGTAGCAGTAGTAGTAGTAGTAGTAGTAGTAGTAGTAGTACTGGAACTAGTAGTAGTAGTAGTAGTAGTAGTAGCAGCAGTCGTCGTCGTAGTAGTCGTCGTCGTAGTAGTCGTTGTCGTAGTAGTAGTCGCGATTCTTGAAGCAATACTTAAGCGTTTCAGATCCGTCTCAGCCGATAAACACATGACCTCCGCCTCCTATAAAGCAAATCTCTCCTATGAACAACACGACAAGAAACAAAGCAGCGCGGGCCCAGACAGCTGCAATCCGCAAAACCCGTGAGCCGTGCATGTACGGATCCCATAACCCTGAATCCCACACCCCTAAAAGGAGCTACACTGGAGACTGGAGGTAGAACCCCCCCGCACCCCCGAGGCTCCGACGTGTCCTCCTGGTCCGCTCCGTAGGAAAGCTGAACTTAGGCGTTCCCTGCAGAAGCGTATATCACAGATCAGACAATACATATATACACATGTATACACAATACCTCTGTATGTATGTATGTATGTATGTATGTATGTATGTATGTATGTATGTATGTATGTAGGAATGTAGGTATGTATGTATGTATGTATGTATGTATGTCTGTATGTATGTATGTATGTATGTATGCGTATGGTATGTATATCTGTATATATGTATATAGTTATAATATTATATAATATTATGTAATATTATATAATATTATATGTTATATGATATTATATAATATTATATGATATTATACAATATTATATAATACTATATAATATCATCTAATATCATATAATATTATATAATATTGTATAATATTATTTAATATTAGATAGCATTATCTAATATTATCTAGCATTATATAATATTATATAATGTTATATGATATTATATAATATTTAATGTTATAGAATATTATATAAAATTTAATCTTATATAGTATTATATGATAATATAATATTATGTGATATTATCTAATATTTTCTAATATTATATAATATTATATAATATTATATAACATTACATAATATTATATGATATTGAATGTTATATAATATATATATATATATATATATATACATATTAACATTGTAGGCACAGGGCTATGGTAGGAGATTCGGCGGATGGGGTAACGGAGGAGACACAAGCCCCACATCTTCCCTGCACACCCTAAACCCTAAACCCTAAACCCTAAACCCTAAACCAAAACCCTAAACCGTATGCCCCGCATCTTCCCTGCACAGTAAACGCTTACCCTAAGGGTCCATGTGCCCAAATAGGGTTCCTTTAAGGGCTCCTTTAAGGGGTCCTTTAAGGGGTCCTTTAAAGGGTCTATAGGGTTCTATAGGGTTTAAGGGTCCATGTGCCCAAATGGTATATACTTTGGCCTTCATGTAGTCCCTATATAGGTACTTCAGGGCCAATGTTCTACTGTTTGGGTACATGGACCCTTAGGGTTATGCAGCAGTGTCCTACCCCAAGGGTCCAAAGTACCTAAATCGTAGAATGTAGGGTTTTTTCTACTAGGAATCCTAATTATGATTTGGGAAAGTATCCCCCATGGCAGTGCCGGAGGACCCTTGGGGCTATATAACCCTGAGAACAATGAGTCCTCTCGCAGACCCTCTGCCCTTCAAACGCGCCTTGGCGGACTTGGCGGACGTCGGCGTGGCTTGGGAGGAAGTCGGGGTAGAGCCTCAAGTTGCCATGTTTTAGGTTTCGGCCTGCGCAGCGGAAGAAAGCCCCACATTGAAACCGTTAGGCTGTTGCTGTCAGTGCGATCGGTGGCGGCGTCCTACTTTCGTTGGCAGTGCTCCTGGCAGTTCTTGCGGCATCTGCCATAGCGGCACTTTCGATGCTGGCAGTTTGGCATTATATCACTATACTATAACTGTACTGCACTATAGAAAAACCCTAAACCCTAAACCCTAAACCGTAAACTACATACTGTCCCTACTGGGGGAGAGAACTCTCGATTTGCTGGTGCGTCGAGGTGTGGATCCTCGGGCCCGAAACCTGAAATCCGAAACAAACCGCGACCGGCCAATAATATACAGTTTTATTGTAAGGGCTTAAGGTTCTAGGTTTGGGGTTTGGGGGTTTAGGGTTTAGGGGCCCTTGCAAATCCGAAAATAGGTTTGGGCGGAGGAACACTTCTACAGTTTCTGTAGAACTTGACAAGTACTTTAGGGTTTGAGGATATAATACTGTATATTGTAGTAAATGTAGGGACGATTTACAAGGGATCAATCCCAAATCTCTATGAACTCTGTACCCTCAACCCTACCTGAACCCTAAACCCTAAACCCTAAACCCTAAACCCTACACCCTACAACCCTTATCCGACACAGTGAACGCCAAGCCTATCCACCCCAATGACAAGCCCTGAACCCCACAAACCCTACCAACCCGGCAAGCCCTTGCAAACCCTCTCTGCACGGTTTAGGGTTCAGGGATTAGGGTATGTATATATATATATATATGTATGTATATGCACCTTGAGTAGGGCTTTGGGGTTTGGGGTCATAGGGTCTCAGGGTTCCGTTTAAGTAGGGTGATCTATGAGGGCTTTGGGTTCGTTTCAAAGGGTTTGAACAGGGTTTAGGGTTTAGGCTTTAGGGTTTAAGGGTCTTGCGGTGTTAGGGTCTAGGGAAACGGGTTTAAGGGTTAAGCCCTGCAGCAAGACCCAGCAACAAAAAATCGGAGCTCTTCTCAGGGTAGCTCGGTCGGTTCAATCCATGAGAGCTGCTCCCTAGCCTTTGACCCAACCTTAAACCTTAATCCCAACCCCTCAACTTCCCCCAAGCACAACACCCGAAACCCACATTGAGGCTCAAAAAACCTGAAAATCATGCAGGCTTTTGCAAGAGCTTCATGTATACATGTGGTGTACAGAGAAGAGAGAGAGAGAGAGAGATATATATATATATATATATACAGGTATACACATAACATAGGAGCCTTCAAATCTAAAGTGAACTGAAAATAGGCTTGGGAAGTTATGAGTACAGCTATAAAGGTAGGATAAAGCGGCAGCGTTACGAATTGTTTAGACCTCTATGTTCTATTAACCCCGACCGAAACAAATGCCTCACCTCGGAGGGGTTTCCTTAGCCCGTAAAGATGCAACCCCTTAACCCCATCGTCCGCAGTGACTGCTTGCATAGAACCCAAAAGCCCTAAACCCTAAACCCTTATTCTTAGCCTTGGCCATCTGGGATTGGAAACTTCTGTGCTATTCGAGGTGCTCGGCTTCGGCTGCGTAACCCCAGCTCGGGCAGCCTTTCCATGGGGTTGTGGTACTGTATGTGTCTCTGTGTGCGTATGTCTACAAACAGATGTATATATATATATACACGTACATATATATATATATACACATGTATATACACATATACATACATGTGTGTATATATATATATACCCATATACACATGTATATGAATATATAGTTATATACATATATATATATAACCTGTATATATATATATACATACGCATATGTATCTATGTATGTACGTACATAAGTATGTATGTAGGTGGGTATGTTGGTAGGCAGGCAGGCAGGTAGGTATGTGTGTGTGTGTGTGTCATTTTGGCACGGTTTTCTTGCTACCTGCTGGGTACGTTTAGGCTTCTGTGTTCGAGTTGTTTAGCGGTGGGGTGGGGTGCAAAGCTTCAAGGTTTGTAGGGGTCTGGGGGTGGCAGTCGGCATCTTTCGGCTCATAGTATGGATGAGTGCAGAAAAATAACACCCCTTGCATGATGCCTACTGCTGTCGGGTTGCTGTAAGCTAGCTGCGGTCATGTTCCAACTTGTCGAGTATCCTAAGGAACTACAGGTTATCCTTTATGGTTATATACGGGTTAAATTGACCCAAAGAGGGTAAATATTATCTGCTCGACTACTCAGCGCTAGACACAAACCCAGCGTACATACGTACAAGCCTGTGTGTATATACATGAAGAAACCATTAACCGGATAAATAAATACAAAATATGTATAAGTATATATATATATATATACACACACATACACAAAGATATATAGACTATCCTTTAGATTACAGGGGAGAAGGATCAAGGGTTCGGGTAGACAGTTTCGACAGCTTCGAGGGCTACACCCTCAACCCTCAACCCTAAACCCTAAAACCTAAACCCTAAAACCTAAACCCTAAAAACTAAACCCTAAACCCTAAAAACTAAACCCTAAACCCTAAAAACTAAACCGTAAACCCTAAAGACTGAACCCCTAAACCCTAAAACTAAGCCCTAGACCTGTAGAGTTTCGAGTCCAAAGTTCTTTGGTCTCAGGCCTCGGGATTCATGCCGAGGGCCGAAAGAAGCCCCGGTCCCCCAGCAGGAAACCGACAAGCCGGAGTGCGTGGAAGCTGCAGCCACGGTTTAAGGTTTAGGGTTTAGGGTTTAGGGGTTTAAGGTTTTGGGGGTTTAGGGGTTTAGGGGTTTAGGGTTTAGGGTTTAGGGTTACGCATTATTGGCCCCAGTACGGGATCCTGATGGTAATTTGGAGTTCACCCAAGCCCCAGCCCCACTACACCCGAAAGTTCAAACGCTGAAGCCTAGCCCACTAAGCCCACTACCCTCTACGGTAGAACCCATGGGCCCCTAGTATGGGCCCGAAACCCTGTCACCCTAATATACCTACTATATACCCTATATATGAGCCGGCGTCAAAATTGTTTGTTTGTGCTAGGCTCGTTTTGGGGTTGGGGCGTCCCCTATCGTTTTACAAGTCAACGGTAGCATTGGCCATCTTCGACAACCGCCTGCTTTACAACCAATATACGATAATTTTGACCTCATCTCATATACCCTAAACCCTAAACCCTAAACCCTAAACCCTAAACCCTAAACCCTAAACCCATACCCTTAAGGGACCCTGAGGGCCCATGTTAGGGGCCCAGGGGTTCAACCTTAGATACCCCTACCGACACTGCCTCTTCCTTCTTCTTCCTCTCCTCCTCCTGCTCCTCACGCAGGCGCTGTTCCTGGCTGCAAGCTTGAGGCCGCACATGATGTCAAACAATCAAACAGTTTAGGGTTTAGGGTTTAGGGTTTAGGGTTTAGGGGATTCAAGACTTAGGGTTTAGGGTTTTGTACATATACACTGATGTGCCATACAGCCATCAATATAATGATTATGTCCGACCACTGCAATAGACTGTCTCCACTAGCTCCTCTATCCTTAATGCCCTAAGCTTCTCTGAAAACATGAGCCACGGATGGTCAAAATGCACAACCCGTCCACCGACCCTGAACCCTAAACCCCTAAACCTAATACCTTAAGCCCTAAACTCTGAACCAAAACTTCCACACCCTAAACTTTCCCTAAACCCTGAATCCTACACCCTGGCTTCGAAGGCTTAGGGTTTAGGGGGAACCCTGAGTCCGACACCCTATCATCTTCACAGGTTTACAAGGCTTCTTGGCCCCGAACTACGGTTAATGATATAAACCCTGCATTACCCATAATAAAACATATACAATTCACATAGCTTCAGGGTCCTTCAGGTAATGCCGGAATCCTATCATCAACAGTAGCTCCTGCCCACGGCGCCACAAAATTCCTTATGCCCCCTTGAGCTCTACACCCTGACGGACCAGGGCCTAGGGTCTTAGGACTTTAGGGTTTCAGGCTTTAGGGTTCAGGGGTTAGGGTTTAGGGTTTAGGGTTTAGGGTTTAGGGTTTAGGGTTTAGGGTTTAGGGGTTTAGGGTTTCAGGGTGTATGGTTTGAGGGTTTAGGGCTTCAGAGGCTAATTGTCTCAGGGTTTATGGTTTCACGGTTTAGGGTTTCAGGGTTTCGGGTTCAATGGCTTTTGGGGTTGCAGGGTTTAGGACTTCAGGGTTTAGGGTTTCAGGGTTTCGGGTTTTAGGGTTTGGGGGTTCGGGGTTTGGGGTTTTGGGCTTTAGCCAGCAAGGAAGAAGGTACTGTCTGAGTGATGCGTACTTGGTGGTGTCCTTCTGGTTCAGGAGGAGATGCTGACTAAGTTGTCCTTCTATTCCTCCAAGTACGATTGAAGTCTTCATGTCTTCGGCCATCAAATCACCACTCGACTTCTCGTACTCTTCGACGCGTTCTTCAAACTTCAAGATATGTTCTTGGGTTGTCGTCTTGCTCTCGAAACGGCAGTGCAGGACGTTGTTGAGTAGCTGTAGTGACCGGGCACGGCTATGTGGTTGATGTTCTTCAACTAGCAGACGCCATGCCTCAAATCCGTTCTCGTTGTTTATCTGCTTCAGAGTGCTTAGAGGACGGCCACGAGTATAGCTTGTAAGGATTGAATGTAGCTTTCTTGCGCGAGTACAGGAGGAACTCGCCACTAACGTGTTCCCTGTGAACGATACTAGATGCAAAGACACAATGACGTAAAAAACCCTACCCCATCTCCTAGGAACCCCTTCTATAACTGACTCCGAATCCCTTCATCACTATAGTCCTCCGTTGTAGAACAAGCATTATATTACAAAACCTTAGAACCAAAAGGGAACCCATTCAAGAACAACTTAACCCCCGAACCCCTAAATCCCTGAACGGACTCCTCATACTACCCGTAAAGGAACCCGTAAAGGAATCCTTATCGTACCTTTGCAGGAACCCGTAAAGGTATCCTTGTAGTACCCCCCGAAGGAACCCTCACAAGGGAGACAAAACCTGTGGCATCCTGTTGTAAGCCAGAAACCGCTGCGAAAATATCGTGTGATCAAGAAGGCTAAGGGCTCCTTTAAACGATCCTTCAAGGGATCTATAGAGTTTAAGCATTCAGGGTTTAGGGATTTAGGGTTTAGGGCTTCCGAAACACTAAACCCTAAACCCTGAACCCTAAACCCTAAACCCTAAACCCTATTCCTGGATTGAGGGATTTTGGAAGATTTTGGAACCTCGGCTGCCAGTCGCTTGGCTGCCTCTTTCTCCTGGGGGTGGGGTTGAGGCTTTGGGGCTTCAGGGCTTCATGGCTTCAGGGTTTAGGATTTCAGGGTTGGGGGTTTAGGGTTTAGGGTTTAGGATTTCAGGGTTTGGGGTTTAGGGTTTATAGGGTTTAGGGTTTAGGATTTCAGGGCTTGGGGTTAAGATGGGTTTAGGGTTCAGGGTTTAAGGCTTTATAGTAGATTGCATGCCGGGACCCTATTCTAAATATTCGGAGGGTTTAGGGTTTAGGGTTTAGGGTTTATTCGGACTCCTGCTTTTTCTTCAGGATGTTATTCTGGAGCTCGAAGCCTCTGCCTAACCCGAACCCTAAACGCTGCTCCTTGAACTTCACGCCCTAGACGTGTCCTCGTTTTCGGGGTCCCATAGGGAAAATCACAAGGACACAACTTTGGATCTATCTACGCCGACGACCCCAACCCTAGACCCTAGACCTTACGGGTTTAGGGTTAAGGTTTTAGGGAGGGTCAGGGGTTTAGGGTTTAGGGGTTCAGGGTTTAGGGTTAAACCTACTCTGATTATTCAGGCCCCAATTTACCTGTCTTCGATGCCTTTTTCCAGAACCCCCAAACCCCGCTCTTCTAATTATTGTGTGGAAAAGTTTCGGGTGTACGCTGAAACAAGTGTCATTGGGATGTCGTAAGTACTCTTGTAAGTCTAAGGCAGCTACAGCTACACCTATTTATATGACAGTATTTGAGGTAATGTGGAGGTCGATTACGTAAGAACTAACGGTATGCCCCTATAGGTCCAGCAGCATCATACTATAAAACACCCCCAAACCCTATTGAACTTATTAAGGCCCTCGTATCACTGATCACCGTGCTTCCAACTTCCCGTGACCCTTCAAATTCAAACAGGGTATGGGGGCCGGGTTCCTCAGATTGCTTCAAGATTGATGGATTTACGGTTCAGGGTTAGGGCCGTTTACGGGTTAGGCGCCTGGGTTTGAACAAAGTCCTGGCAAGTATGTGCATTCTTACTTATTTACTTGCATCATATGTATATATATATATATATACACATACACATGCACATACACACATACACACATACACACACACACATACACATACAAACACACATACATACACACATACATACATACATACATACCTACATACATACATACATACATACATACATACATACATACGTGCATACATACATGCGTACATACATACATACGTACGTACATACATAGGCAAGCATAAATGCAAACATGTATACATGCATGCATGCATACATACATACATACATACATACATACGTACATACATACATACATACATACATACATACATACATACATACATGTGAATATACGCCGACATGAATACGCAATGTGTATATATATATATATACATATATATATATATATATACATATACACACACACACGTACAGCATTGTTTATACCGGCCACACACAGACCGACCAGAAAATGAACACCCAGAAGCTTGAAAACAGCAAACAACAAGTAATGGTGCATGCAAGTATGTCAAGCACGTATGCATATACCTTTGTATGTATGTGTGTATGCATGACCCAAAGGGTCCTATGTGCTGTTCTGGGGGATACTTCCCTAGATCATGATAGCAATTCCGAATATAGAGACCCTACATTCTACCATATATGTACTTTGGACCCTTTAAATTTAGGTGAGTGTTCATTGTATGTGCCATCGAACTCGGGCAGCTCAAAATCGCTCAAACACCACATGCGCGCCGGATTCCAGCGGTTACAAAGATTAAGTTGCCTGGTGTTTGCAGACGCTAGCACAGCTGTGTTGTATTTTTGATGTGTTGTCACAAGCTGTCGCTGTCACCGTCTTGAAGCTTGAAGGACACAGACAAAGGCAACACAAGAGTTACTACACGTTCTTCAGCTGATCCTGCACAAGACTACTGTCACCACCACGCTCACGATCGCCCCAAGCCACGATGGATCCATCACCAACAATGGCAGCAAAAGCTCCGATAGAGGCCTGGATCTGCTGCACCTTCTTCAGTTGATCCTGAACTGCTCTGCTGTCACCACCGTTGCGAGCATCCCCCCAGGTGGCGACGGATCCATCACTAAGAATGGCAGCAAAAGCGCCTTTTGTGGCTTGGATCTGCTGCACATTCTTCAGCTGATCTTTCACATGTCTGCTGTCACCACCACAATCAGCATTGCCCCAGGTCACGACGGATCCATCGGCAAGAACTGCAGCAAAGGCGCCGGCAGTAGCTTGGATTCGCTGCACAGTCTGCAGCTGATCCTGAACGACACCACTGTAGCCACCGCAGTAAGGATCACCCCAGGTCACCACAGATCCATCACTAAGGATGGCAGCAAAAGCGTCTTTTGCGGCGTGGATGTGCTGTACATTCTTCAGCTGATCCTGCACGGCATTGTTGTTACTCTCACTATCACTACCAAAGAAAGCATCACCCCAAGTCACGACAGATCCGTCGCCAAGAATGGCAGCAAAAGCGCTGGAAGAGGCTTGGATGTGCTGGACATTCTTCAACTGATCCTGCACAGCACTACTGTCACCACCAGAGGCAGCATCACCCCATGTCACAACGGATCTGTCATCAAGAATGGCTGCGAAAGCTGCATGGGAGGCATGGATCTGCTGCACATTCTTCAGCTGATCCTGCACAGCGCCGCTGTCCCCACCAAACTCGGCATCACCCCAACTCACCACGGAGCCATCGTCAAGAATGGCAGCAAATGCATGGGTAGAGGCCTGGATCTGCCGCACGGTCTTCAGCTGATCTTGCAAAGAAGAACTGTCACAACAGGAGAAATCACTGCCCCAGGTCACCACAGCTCCGTCGCCAAGAATGGCGGCAAAAGCGCCTGTAGAAGCCTGGATTTGCTGCACATTCTGCAGCTGAGCCCGCACAGCACTGCTGTCACCACCAAAATGAGCATGACCCCATGTGACGACAGATCCATCACCAAGAATGGCGGCAAAAGCCCCGACCGAGGCTTGGATTTGCTGCACATTGTTCAGCTGATCCTGCACAGAGCTGCTGTCACCACCAGCGTCAATGCTACCCCAGGTCACGACCGATCCGTCGCCAAGAATAGCAGCAAAAGCACTGCCTCTTTCAGAGGCTGAAACTTGAACTCGGTTTATGTGCAATGTCAAAGAATGACCAGTCTCTAGTCTTGCCTTCTTGATTGGAGCACGTACATCAAGAATGCTCCCAGATGAGTCCACAAGTCGCCCTTTACCGACGCCGAGGGCCTGCTGCGCTCGACATTTCAAGGTCTGTACCTTTTCATCCACGCTTGCTTGCACCTCAGCCGTCCTGCCACTCAGCAGTCCAACTTTCACAGCAATCGACATGACGTACACAGACTCAAACTCCTCCTGTATTACTTTATACTCAAAGCCCCGAACTCAAACCTCTGCACTCCTCAAGCTCTAAACCCTAAACCCGGAAAGCCTAAACCCAACAATACTAAACCCTAAAACGCCTCTAGAAAACAGAAGACTTAAAGGAACCCTTGGCACAGGATTTCAGAACGAACCCCTCTGAACATAAGGCACCTAAGGCTCATTTTTTCGTTTAGGGTTTAGGGTTTAAGGTTTAAGGTTTAGGGTTTAAGGTTTAGGGTTTAAGGTTTAGGGTTTAGGCTTTAGGGCCTACAGAAGTACCCAGATGTGAGCCCCTTTTACGGCTTAACGCTGAGGGTCCAAGTACCCGAACAGTAGGGTTTTAGGGATCTTTGTTGTTCAAAGTTTGTGAAGTTGGGGCCTATAAAGCCCTGCTGTTTGCATACTTGGACCTTCTGGGTACGTATGTACTATATAGCTACATGGACTATAACCCTCAGGGTAAAAAAATGAAGGGGCTCCCATTACGGGTACGTTAAGCATTACAGGAAGTATGTACTATATCCCAAACGGTCCAAAGTACCTATGTAGTAGAATGTACTTTTCCTATATATTAGGAATTACTATTGAGATCTAGGGAAGTATCTCCCATAACAGTACATAGGACCCCTTGGGTATAGCTAAACCCTAAACCCTGAACCCCAAACCCTAAATAACCTTAAACCCTAAACCTTAATACCTACACCCCAAACCCTAAACCTCAAACCCTAAACCTTAAACCTTAAACCCTGGACCCTAAACCCTAAACCCTAAACCCCAAACCCTAAACCTTAAACCCTGAACCCCAAACCCTAAACCTTAAACTCTA
>CAJNDV010037130.1:30169-47235 GCA_905221635.1 Symbiodinium sp. CCMP2456 | reverse complement strand
CCCCCCCCCCCCCCCCCCCATCCCCGACGGCGCGTGCGAAGCACCAAACCTTCAGACAATGCGTCAGATGCACACAACCCCCTTAGCGCCAGTGCTTCAAATAATTTCAGGAAGCCCCATAAACCTCAAACTTCAAACATTAACCTAAACCACACGCACATACACAAAAAAACAACAACAAAAACAAACATGGAAAACTCCCTTGGCCCTAAGCCCTGAAAGAAAACCCTGCATCCTTAAGCCCGAAAACCCTGAACCTCAGATCTTGAAAACCCTTCAACCAAAACGGACGAAACTCAAAAGCCTGAATCAAATCCGCAACCCTAATCCCACCGCTGTTGAACCCTTCAGTCCAGAGCCCCTAAGAGGAACTAGGGTTTAGGGTTCCTGAGGAACGAAAACACAAACAAAAACTCTACACCCAAAACCAAAATGAGAACCCCTACAATAATATATGACATGATACAAAGCACACGTAGCCCAAATGAACCTTGAATTCATCCGAGGAGCCCGGAGATTTGCAGCTGCAAGCTACGGAGGGTATCTTCGTGCCGGTCCAACCTTGTCTTCACCTGTCAGGGCTGCGGCTTTGGGGTTTAGTGCTTTAGCTTTGAAAGGTGTACCTGTAGCCCCAAGCCCTACGCAATGGTAGGTTATCGTGCCTTGATAAGTTTGTGGATCTGCCGGCAGGATATAGCCCTAAGGGTCCATGTACCCAAATAGGATATACTTTGGCCTTAATGTAGTCCCTATATAGGTACTTTAGAGCCAATGCAGATACTATTTTGGTACATGGACCATTAGGGTAGGGTTTTCTTGAGGGTTGTTTTAATCGGCTTGGCGCTTTAAAGTTTGAAGTCTCAGGAGGTCTTGGCCGCTTTTGACATACGGTTTCAAAGGGTTGTATCGGGTTCGGTTAAGTCCTACAGGGCCCTATATTCTCGACTCCATGGGTGTCTCTTTTAATAACTCAACAAAGTTCTGGGTTTTGTTCGGGTTTTTTGGGCGTGGGCTTTACGTGAGGATTTTGTGTGAAGGGTCTGGGGTGCAGCGTTTGCAGGACTGCATGTGTCTAAACCCTAAGCCCTCTAAGCCCTCGAAGCCCCTAAGCCCTAAGCCCCAAGCCCTGAACCCTCTACCATCCTGAAGTAGCTCTTAACCCTTCAGATCACCTGGGAGTTTCCGAAAATTCGGGGTACCTTATTTTGGGGTCCTTATAATAAGGATCCTACCATTTAGGGTACTATATTAGGGTCCCCTATGTTCGGAAATCCCCAAATGAATCAGGAAATTTCAGACTCAACCCTAAACCCTAAACTCTAAAGAATCCTGAAGCCCTGGGGACCCTAATATATAAGTAGGGGCCTAGATAATAATTACGGTACCCTTAATTTCGGAAACTCCCAGATCACCTCGTCCAGCTGCGGGCCAACCGACGACCGAACTGCGCTGACCATCAGCGTCGCACTGGAGCTGGACCTGACCCAGGGACTTCGAAACTCGTAATTAAGGGTTTAGGGTTTAGGGTTTAGGGTGTTTAGGGTTTAGGGTTTAGGGTTTAGGGTCGAGGGTTCAGGGTTTAGGGTTTAGGGCTTAGGGTGTCGGGTTTAGGGTAAAAACTCGTACCCAGAGACTCCAATACCCCTTAATTAAGGAAGATACATTAGGGATCCCACTATAATTTAAGGTCTATTCCTTAATTAAGGGATATTGGAGTCTCAGGGTAATTAAGGGTTTAGGGTTTAGGGTGTAGGGTAAACCATAGAGGAGCTACTTCTTAGAATGATGTATTCCATGTGATTCAAGAAACTCTCTGATATTGATATGGGGGAACGTTAAGCTTATGATCAGTCACCAGTTTTTCACTTCAAGCCTCCTGGCTCCCTTGCCAGACCCCAAGTCCTAAACTCTAATGAAGTATTCTTGAACCAGGGGCTTGGCAGTCTCTGAAATATCTTTTTCGAAGGTGTAGGGTTCAGGGTTAAGGGTTTAGGGGTTTAGGGTTTAGGGGTTCAGGGCTTTAGGGGTTTAGAGTTTTCGAGTACTGAATGGATCATGGCACCTGCCAGCTAGGGCTATGAAAGCCCTAGCTGCCAGGTGCCATGATCCTTTCCTCTAGGTATTGAGTTGGGGTTCAGGGCGTCAGGGATTTACATAGGTGGTTAGTTTAGGACATGGGGCGTGGATTGTAGCTGAGGCAGCTTGTAGGAATTCGCACGACAACGAACTGTTAGAGCCACTAGGCTCACACAAGCCTGTCATAGTTGGCAGCACGCGGCATGCTGTCGAGATGGTTTCCGAGATCTGTGCTACGTGTAGAACAAGCAGGTCTCCAAACCCTGCAAACCTCAGGTCTGCGTACACACGTATACGGTTTGTAATTGCTTTGGCCTTACCGGGCTTCTTATGTAGGTACTTAAAGTATCCGCGATATAGGGGCATGGCCCCCTACCCTAAAAAAACCTAAACCCTATAAGCCCTAATCGCGGCAGCTGTGGATTCCGCCTTAAGACTTCTGCGACACGATCACTGCAGGGCCAAACGGTAACGGGTTCGGCTTTGGGGCGTACTGTAGGGGGCCTTAATAATTAGGATTGGGGTTTTGGGGGTTCCTTATAAAAAACTGTAGTATAATATACCCCCAAGCCCTGTTCGAATTATTAAGGCCCCTATAATAAGGGGGTTCCTTATTATAACTATAAGTATAATATTCCCCCAAGCCTATTATATTATTACGGCCCCTATGTGAAGGTTTGGGGCTGGGCTTGGAGTTGGAGGTGACCGCGAGCCCACCTCATCTCTGCCGCATTGGAGGTGTTCTCCAGCCTGGGCTCTCATCGCTACTCAGACCCCTGGGAGCATCCGAAAAGTAGATCCCTTAAGGGGTGTCCTAGAAATCATCCCTTAGTACTAGCCTGGGGTCTGAAATTTGGGGGGTGGAGAGGGAGGGGGGACTTGTAAAGATCCCGGAGCTCTTTAGGGTTCAGGGTTCAGGGGTTTAGGGTTTAGGGGTTTAGGGGTTTAGGGGTTTAGGGTTTAGGGTTTAGGGTTTACCGGTTCGTGGGGCTTCAGAAATACTACCAGTAGGGTCATAAACCAAGGTAGCTGTGCTGTTACTTAAAACTCTAGTTAAAGTACTTATGATCTTATACCGACTACGTCACCCTAAACCTTAAACCCTAAACCCTAAACCTTAAATCCTAAACCCAAACTAAGTCCCATGAACCTCCACGTAGCCCAGTTACTAACCTAACATGTTAAGGCCTTATATAATGAAATCTGAGGACATCTACTGATCCCTACCTAGACCCGAAAGAACCTAACTTGTTAAGTACCTAGATAAGGAAACCATAAGAAGGAGCCCTAGCAAAAAGGTAGGTTCTTTAGGGTCCATGTAATCCATATAGTATATACATTGGCCCCAAAGTACCTATATAGGGACTACTTTAAGGCCAATGTGTATACTATTTGGGTACATGGACTCTTAGGGAGGTTCTTTAGGGTCGAGGTAATCCAAGTTGGGTTTTCTAGGGTCCAGGTATGGTTTTTGGAGAGGCACAAGCTTCAGGATTGAGGCTGTTGGGCTCCATAAAGATTAGGGTTTGGGGGTTTAGGGTTTAGGGCTTTGGGGTTTAGGGGTTTAGGGGTTTAGGGTTTAGGTTTAGGGTTTGGGGGTTTAGGGCTTAGGGTTTAGGATTTAGGGTTTTGGGCTTTGGCCGGTTCAGAGTTTTTGCTGTTTGGGGGCCGAGTTTGCGCAGACTGATGGTGCCTGATGTGACCTTCAGCATCGTACCTCACATGTAGTCTACACTTTAGGATTTCTTGAAGCAACTTTGCCCGACGGGCAAACGGCCTTGCATCGCGCAAAAACGTCGTAGAGACATCAGCATAAAGGCCGCGCAGTGACGTGGATGCAATTGTTCTGAGATGCTACACTCGGACTTCGAAATCCCAAGCCCAATCCCACAAAAGGGGATGCTTTCCCCCAAACCCTAAACCCTAAACCCTAGATAACCCTAGATAACCCTAGATAACCTTAGATAACCCTAGATAACCCTAGATAACCCTAAAACCTAAACCCTGCACCCTGAACCATCCTGAACACCTTAACCCTAAAGCAGCGACACCCCCCGGCAGACCCTAATTATCGTATCAAAATGGATCTGGAATCCTAAAACCATGAACTCGACTTTGGATGTTGTGGTTGTTGTCACCCAAAGGATCATAGGACTTGTTTGAAGTAACTAAGGTTGTAAATAACGTAACTATACCTAGAAGGACATATGAGCGGTTATCAAAACCTCTTTTCAATCCGTTGACACTATCAACCCCTTCCGCGTTTAGGGTGCGCGCAGCTTCCGCGGAGCCAACTGTCCCTTACGCGCGGGCCCTTGAGTCAGCTCTCAAGCTTTAAGCCTTCCGCGCGCCCTTCCGCATTTCAGGTGTTTACGCCCACCCCTTCCGCAAGATACCCTTGCGCACACCCCTTCCGCGCATCGGTGTTTAACGCTACCGGTCCACAAACCTTCCGCGCATGCGACTGTAGCTTCCGCGCGCTTCCGCGCCTGTTTGTTAATGCCGGCCCTAGTCTGGCTAGCTCTTCGATGGTTCAGCTCTCCGCTCATATACCCCCTGCAATTGAGGTACTTATAACTTATAACCTTACCTACTAGTTCCCGCGATCTTCCGGTCCAAGCAAGCCATACTCTACAGTTTGGTTGCTGTTAGTCCTGCCTCGGCCGTGAATTCAAGCAGCACAGGCGCCGTACAGAAAAAGATGGTAGTACAGGCGGCTCTGCTGTATGGCTTTTTACCCTGAACCCCTAGCTCTACTTGAACCTAAATCTGTACTGAAACCCTGAGCATCAAAATATCCCAAAAGCCTTCTAAAATAGGGTCTTTGGGCCCAGAAGCCTTAAAACATGAGTCCTTAGAGGGTAAGGGTACGTAAGCCATCCAAGAGGCAGCCTGATGCGCTCCTCCAAATGGAGCTGGAACTGATCTCGCGAGTCCTCTGCAAGCCGGCTGAAATCTGTAACACTAAAGGTCCATGTACCCAAATAGGGCTAAACCCTAAACCCTAAACCCTAAGTTGTACTTTGGCCCCAAAGTACCTATCTAGGGACTCTTTTAGGGCCGACGTGGTACTGTTTGGGTGCATATGGGGCTATAGAACCCTTAAAGCAACCCTGAATCGTAAAGGAAGTCTTTGCATGACTACTACTTAGGGTTTAGTGTTTAGGGTTGAGGGCCCTGCGTAGTATGGCACACCCCAGGGAGTCGGAATATTCAGAGTAAAGAGGTTTTAGGGTTTAGGGTTTAGGGTTTAGGGTTTAGGGTTTAGGCCAAAACCCCCCCAAACGACTACTTCAAACCCTTAACCCTTAACCCAAACTCTTGTTATGAAGCCTAAATCCCAAACCCTGGACTCCTGATCCCTAAACCCTAAACCCTGAATCCTAGATCCGACACCTCCAGCCTCATATCAGCTCCATGTACCGACGTAGTAGCTACTTCAGACCTCAACTACCTGTACAAGGAACAACTTGAAGGCCAAAGGAGAAAACTGCATGTGCACATGGACCTCAAAAAGTTTTACCCTAAGCCCCAGGTACCTACTATATTAGGTACTCGAGCCATAAGGGCCCTAGATAGTAGGCACCTGGACGGTTAGGGCTATTCTAAGCTTACCTACTCCACTACTAGGAGTCCTTATTGGCCCAATGCCAATGCCCTGCCTAGGCCCGGAAGTCGAAGGGTCATACCATTTCTGGACATCCTGTTTGTGGGATAGGATCCTCGGTTTAGGGTTTAGGGTTTAGGGTTTAGAGTTTAGGGTAAGTTTTATGCTGGGATCCTTCATCCAGCGAGAAAAGGTTCCAGGTAAACCCTGAGCCATGAGTCAAACCTCTCAGAAGCCATCAGAAAACCCTCGGCCCAGGCCTCTACGCGCTGCAAACGATCCTGGATCCTTCTCAGCAGCACGGCGTTCCTTAGGTTCTGGTTCACTCCGCTTAGAGTTTAGATTGTTACGGTGTTGGGGGTTTAGGGTTTAGGGTTCAGGGTTTAGGGGTTGGGGTGCAGGGTTTACGGTGTTCTGGCTGAGGGGCTTGGTGCCAATTGCGGTCCACGGTTTGCGTGTTAGCGGTCTCACGTAGTGCAGGGTCCAGGGTTTCAGCGCCAAGCTCGGGGTTCAGGGTCAAATCTCGCATATATACCTGTCCATGCAGATGACCGCAACAGCCTAGGATTGAAAAGACAAACCCAAACATGCGCATGCTGGTGACTTCAGCTCCAAATTCAATGCCAGCGCGTTCCTGCACCCGAAACGCCAAATCCTCCACTGACCGAGACCACGAATTGGCGAATAATGTGAGCTGTCCTGAAGCCCCACCTCAGGATCCAAAAGCGTATCGTTTCAAGGGTTCTTCCCTCTAATTAAAGGGGTCATAGCCTACTATTTTTCAGTGTTTGGGGTCACAGGCAAACCCTGCAGAATTGCAGGCGCAAGCGTCTGGCCAGTGTACCGGTGTTCTGGCGACAGTGGTTCCACCGTGGTGGTGCTTCCTTGGCTCTGTGCGTGGGTAGTTCTCTGAGTTGGGTTCCCTGTTGGGTGACTGATCTGGGGATCCAACCGCGGAGAAATACTAAGACAGCGTATAAGCCACACAATTGTTGCATAGTACTGACGTCGGCAGACAGGGATGATAATTGATGCTTTCTAGAAGAACCTTGCAGTGCTGAGTGAAGACCGGAAGCCCTAGTACGCAAGCTTGGCTGACATGGAAAACCGAGATGAAGCCTAGCCGTCCCAAAAATATAGTGGTCATATACGCTAACCGCGTGTCGAAGATTCTCTGTATGACCGCCACTGGACCCCCTGAGTAGGGTGTTCTATGGATCTACAGTCATTGTGGTGGCAACTTCGCACAGGAGTAGATGCACGCATCGACAGCGAACTGTGCAACACAAAGATGAACGAATGCAGAGTCGTAATGTTGAACAGCATCCGCCGTAATCACGTCAGCGCATGTCAGCGCACAAAAGGAGCATCTCTATCTATCGATCTACCTAACAGCCTACCTACCTAGCGATGTATCTATCTGTCTGTCCGCATGTCCGTCTGTCCGTCTGTCTGCCTGACAGCCCGTCTATCGTTCCATAATTCTATACATAGACCAGTCGATCTATCTATACGTGCGTCTATTTATCTAGGGCTTTATGGTTTCGGCTTTCGTTTATGTCTGGTTCTGGGCTCAAAAGTTTTAAGCCTCGCACTCCGAACCCTCTGCTTTCTCCGCCAAAGCTCCCGCCGACAGCTGTGAGACTTGCGTGAGCTGCTGTGAAGCCCGCTGTTGCTGCTGGCCTAGGGCTCGTTAAGGCCCCTTTCAGGGTTTAGGGTCGAGCGTTTTCGGCTTTAGAGGTCGTCCCCAGAATGGGGCGTCTGGGGGTATACAAGGCTTCAAGCAGGACTTTTCTGGGCTTATAGAGGCTCTTTCAGGGTCCCGAAGGGTCACATGTACTGTGATGGGGGATACTTCCCTAGATCAGACTAGACATTCCTAATTATAGAAACCCTACATTCTACTATAAAGGTAATAGTAATTCCTGATATAGAAACCCTACAGTCTACTATATAGGTACTTCGGACCCTTTGGGAGATTTTTGAGACTTGAGAATTTCTTCATGGTGGGTGTTCCTTGGCTAGAAAGACGGTGGTCCTTTCTGCACCCAAAAGCCCAATTACCTGGGGATCCAAAAACGTACCGTTTTAAGGGTTCTACCCTCCGATTAAGGGGTCGTAACCTACTATTTTGGAGGGTTTGGGGTCACCGGTAGGATGAAGCACTTTCCCTAAGAGTCCATGTGCCCAAATAGTATATACTTTTGCCTTAAAGTAGTCCCTATATAGGTACTTTGGGGCCAAAGTATATACTATGTGGGTACATGGACCCTTAGGGTTTGATTTCGGATAACACGTGGGTACATGGAATATGGTTTGATACTTGCGGTCTACACCTAGTAACTACACTGGAACCCATATAATTCCGACCGCGAAACGCTCAAGCTCTCTACTAATTACGATGCGCTACAATCTGAACATGGGGTCCATAACCCTAAGGGTCCATGTACCCAAATAGTATATACTTTGGCCCCAAAGTACCTATGTAGGGACTACTTTAAGGCAAAAGTATATCCTATTTGAGTACATGGACCCTTAAATCCTAAACCCTAAACCTTGAACCCTTAGGGTAAGCAATAATGGAATCTGCGGACTACTTTAAGGCCAACTATTTGGGCACATGGACCCTTAGGGTAAGCTAAGCACAGGATCCTAAGAACTGCAAGGACTCCAGAATGCTCTGCACACATCATCTCTGCTATAGGTAGCCATGCAGGCATGGGTTTAGGGTTTATAGGGTTTAGGGTTGAATTAGGGTTTAGGGTTTAGGGTTTAATTAGGGTTAAGGGTTAAATCCAAGCTGCATATGAGCACTGACTGCTGGAGCCGTGCCACCTCAGCCAGTTGCCCCGCGACCTTGCAAAAATGTGTTTCAGCTTTCGCTCATCTTCGCGTTATGATGCTTCACACTGCTACCGCCGCAACAGCAACACTACTAATCCCAGCACTGGTTCTAAACATGTCTGCGCGGTGGGTCCGCCTTGGCATCGGCTTCCTTGACATCCGCCTGACAGATGAGGGCTCCGAGCCGAAGGTTTATGCTTGGAGGTTCATGGGACTGATTACGGTTACAAGCACCTGAACTGTGAGTATATTTGCGTTATTTATAACCCTATAGATACTAGTACTATAAGTCCCATGAACCTTTAAGTGGTGTAAACCCCCAGCACCTGCCCCAACACCTAGTGACCTGAAGGCAACAGTAGCAAAGTAAGGCAAGAAGCTCACTCATAAATCCTAAACCCTAGATCAATGCTGAATCTTGGCTGAACCCACAAGACTCGAAAAGTCTTCGAGTGTCCGTAAAACTTCGTAGGTTTAAGCACTAAACACGTGAACACCTGACACCATTAACCCTAAGACCGGACGCATTAAACTCAACACTCTGAAATTCTAGGAACCCTTTTGAGGAACCCTGTAAACCCCTAAACAAAACCCCTTTAACCCTGAAGGCCTTGAAAAGGGAGCACTTTAATCCATGCTAAGCTATACATACTTATAAGTAGTGTTACCTTATGTATAACCCTAGTTACTGAGACCCATGAAACCTTCAAGAAGGCCCCTAAGCCCCAAACCTCTAAAGGGGGAACCCAAGTATGGAACCCGTATAGTACCCCTGCACGGAAACCTGATAAGTCTGGAACCCTAAACCCTAAACGGTGTAAACCCTAAACTCTATACGCCCTAAACCCTAAACCCTCTAAGTCCCATGATCCTTTAGGTAAACTTAGTAACTGAGCTCATAAACCCAGACAGGGGTACACTCTCAGTTTTATAGTAGGTGAGGTTATCCCAAAACATGTAAAGTGTATCCACTAAGTGATAGGGCCCCCCAAAAAGCACATAAGCAAAAACTAGGATAGGGATATCCCATATGAATCCCCTTATATTGAAGCCCAATAAGGTAGGGATATCCCTAAGCAATGCTTATTCTTATGTCCTTTTTGGGGTTCCTAAAAACCCTAAACCCTAAACCCTAAACCCTAAAAGTAAACCGCGGAGCCTGGCAGATCGAGAGCTTCTCGGTGAAGGCGCGGACCTCCCCGGTAAGCCGGGCCTCGCGGTTCGCCGTCTCCTCTTTTTAGGGTAGATAGGGGGTTTAGGGTTTAGGGTTGAGGGTATAAGGGGTTTAGGGTTTAGGGTTGAGGGTATAAGGGGTTTAGGGTTTAGGGTTGAGGGTATAAGGGGTTTAGGGTTTAGGTTTGAGGGAATAAGGGGTTTAGGGTTCCTAGAATTTTAGGGTTTTGGGGTTTAGGGTTTAGGGTTGAGGGTATAAGGGGTTTAGGGTTTAGGGTTTCGGGGTTTAGGGTATCAGGGTTCCTAGAATTTTAGGGTTTTGGGGTTTAGGGTTTATAGGATTTAGTGTTTCTCCTGCTTAGGCTATATAGAGGGTTGGGGTTTAGGGTCTAAGGTTCATGAGGCCTCAGGGTTGAGGGCTTCAGGGCCTAAGGGCTTAAGGGTTTAGGATTTAGGGCTTCTCCTGTTGTCGTGAGTGTAGGGGTTTAGGGTCAAGGGTTCTGGGTTTTCAAGCTTGGAAGGGTTCTTGCATTTAAGGGTGGTATATCCTAAGTTTGAAGTAATTAGGGAGAAAAGATACAGATTTTTATTTCATCATTGTTCCTTTAAGGAACAGGTCCCCAAAAAGTATTAAAGTATGGTGCTCCAAAGCCCAGATATAGTTTTTTGTACAGAGTTCTAGGTAAGTCCCATGAACCTTCAAGTAAGTTGGGCCCTTCAAAGCCTCTGGAAAAACCTTCGTAGGTGAGATCCTCTTAGGCTCAATGGGAGAAAAAAGAGCACGTCCCAAAGGCCTAGCGAAAAAAAGCTATAACGCCCCGAAAAGAGCCCTTCAGGGAACCCTTAAAGGGAACCCTTTTCTAGAACCCACTAGCACCCTTAAAGGGAGCCCCTTTTAGTAGGGACCCTGTAGGGTTTATAGGGTCATTTGTTTCAATGAAGGGATTCCTATCTAGGCGGGGCTCCATTACAGTAATGGTATCCAGTAGCGGCTCTATAAGGGCCGCAAGATATAGGGCACGCCCTCTCCTCTGCCTGCATGCGGGTCGTGTTCCTGAGCTGCCCAAACACACGAAAAGCTCAGATCCTGAACTGAACTATACCTACGGTTCCACGTAAATAAGAGGGATTTACTTTGGCCTTGGGAGGGGGTCCTATGCTGTGGGCTTCCGGCCAAAGACTGTACCAAATGGGTCAGGGTATGAACCCGAGCCGGGAACATCACGGAAACATTCCTCCCCAATGCCCTAAAGCCTAAACCCTTAAGCTTGAAAACCCACAATCTCCAACCGTTTACACCGCACCGCCCTCCACTAAAAACTTCAACGCAAAACCCTGAATCCTAAGTCCTGGGCCCTAGTTAATCTGCAGCCTGTCGCCTCAAATCACCGCAAAATCCCCAAACCTGGAACCCCCCTAGCTAACATCAAAACAGCAACAGGGGTTTAGGGTTTAGGGTTAACGGTTTAGGGTTTAGGGAACCAACCTCAGGGATAACAAAAAAACTCTACACCGGCAACACATGAAGCCCTAAACCTGCTGCCAAATCCTGAACCCTAAAGCCCAAACCCTAAACCCTCTAAACCCTAAAGCCGGGTTTCGGGTTTAGGGATTTAGGGTTTAGGGTTTAGGGGTCAGGGGTTTAGGGATTACCTGGAAAGCCTGGTGTACCTTCTTTAAGGGCAACTGGTCACTGTGACGGTTTTTTCCGCCACTGGCTTAAAGTGTATCATTCCTGTTGTTCAGATATGATCAAACTGGATAGGAAACTTTCTCAAGATAGCCGCAGATCATAGGATACCCCTCTTAAGCCCTCGGGTGAACTTGCGAAATGAAAGAAAAACCCAGCCCCAACAACAAGAGCCTTCACACATCCATCGGCGCCTGGGCTGCTGCTGATCGACGCAGGACCGCTCATTTCTTACCACTTTAATGCGAGGTTCAGGCAGTATCTTTGGATTGTGCGGGAATGTACATTCCTAATGGCCACATTTCTGGATTGGCCAGAAACCTTGCCGATGAAATCCTCGTCTAATTGGCAGCTCTCTGCCAATACATTAAGGCTTGTGGCACCACGTTCCGATGCGAGCCGCATGCTATGCACAAGGTGTGCAAAGAAATGCACTTTGGGTTGTATCTTGAATCTCGGTCGCTTCGATATGAGGGCGTGCGCAGCCGCCTGATTTAGTTTCCGCAGGAACTCATGCCCCAACTGTGCAATGTTGCCTGCATCATGGGGTTCAACCCACAGCGGTTGTCCGTAGATGTAGCGCATGAACTTGTTAATGGAGACCAGGCCATCATAGATCGTTCGAAGATGCTCTTCGTCAGATTGTTCGCAATCGGCCAAAACACGACGATACTTGTCTTGAAGAAATTTTGCCAGCAAAGTCGAGTCTGCACCTTTGAACCACCGCCTTGTTTGTCGAAGCTTGAACTAACTTGAATTCGTAGCTAAGACTATAATGAAACGGGTTTCCTTTTCTGTCACTGGCTTTAAGAATCGGTATATGGATAAATAAATATAAATTATACATACATACATACATACATACATACATACATACATACATACATACATACATACATACATACATACATATATGTTCTACCGCTATAGGAAACCCTACAAGAATTCACGGATAAGCCCAGAACAAACACTATTTAAATAAAACACACAAAGACTCCCGACTGGATAGTCGGCCGATATCGTCGCCAGTCCCAACAAATCTTTCGTCAGCCCGGTCATGTGCAGATACTCGTGATTGGCGGCACACCAGTCGCGGGCCTCGTCGTACAAGACATCCATGCCCACCTTGAAGTCACTGGAAGGTCCCAGTAGACCGTGATCTGCCAGTGTGACCTGGGGTGTTATATGTAATAAGGTGATATAATATGTTATAAACACGATTCTTGCTAAAACCGCTAAAATCATACAGAGCTTTATTGAATAACGGTATATACTGTTGGTTGGCCAGGATTCAGCAGCTGAAGCAACATAATCTGCAACCACCCCTTTGTGACACACGTGGAACAAGTCTATGGCAAAGAAGGTCGCCGGGTCACTCCTGTCCTGAGCAAGTTTTGCTAGTGGAGACGGAGTGTTCCAGGGAAGAGGGTTGCCACCAGTAAGCCACGCAGCGTTGCACTCGAATGCGTTCCACGGATAATTCTTTTGGCCAGCCCGGCACAAATGGCAAATACCGGGCGGAGAATCTTTCTTTACAGAATCACGTAGGTGATGACGCATCAAGCGACCAGCTTTAGCTAAAGCGGGCCAGTCTCCTTTGCAGGATAAAACCACAGGATACACCCTGTCGATTCCAGGAACAGAACGTAGCTGAATGCCTTCGCGATAGCAACTCTCCAAATCTTGGTACCATACTTCGAAAAGAGAATAAAGTACGTTTTTTCTCTTTGTGTATGTCCTGGCCAACAGTACTGAAAACAGCAGTCGCGATAGATATGTTGTGCCCAAGAAATTGTGCCCAATATTTCGTTTGGAACCCTTTCCACACACCATCTGCACCGATAATACCATAATGCCTTTTTTCTTGTGGCTCGTGCCCTCGTCCAGGTGTAGCATAACAGGCAGGCATTGGTGTAAGCGGCCGGCATGCGTAGTAAACACATCGTGGCCGGGATGCAGTTTGCGCCACTTAGACCAGAATTCTGTCAGTTCTTTGGGTCCATTCCCCGCAAAAAGATGCTGGGCTTTGCCGGGCACCTTGTCGAAGGTTTCCACAATGTCTCGTAGTCGCAGCACAGGGTGTGCTTGCTTGAGGCCAATCGGAGCATGCGATACAGGGATGTTGGCTTGCAAACCGAAGTCCTTCAGAATCTTGGGAACCCGGTTGTCGTGTCCAGTTTCGTGAAGTCTGTGGAGCTGCGAAAGAAAAGAAGATGATTCTATAGGTAGATGGTCTTGTAGTTCTCGATGCATAGCTGATGCGAGTTTGCAAGCGTGTGCCTCGCTAACCTTAGGCTCGTTCTAGATAGAGATATAGATATAGATCTATCTATATATATATATATATATATAGATATAAAGTCTGAATAGTGTTTTAAATAGTCCTGTGGTGGGTTCAAATAGAAGCACCATTGGACTGGGAACACATAACTGTATCTAAACGCCTGCTGAAAATATTCGAAACCGACAGCACCTATTCCTAGAGAAGTATAGTACCCGATAAAACTTTCGACCCAGATGTATTCCCACCAACAGACACCAGATGCGATAGTCTCTGCAACCGCATGGGCCACAGGACCAGCCCGGCGTGGCCGCCCCTCATGTCCGTCTGCGTGCTTCCGCTTCGCTCCACCTGCGTGCTGCTTCTGGCTTCAATTATATTGACTGATATTTGCGGCAGTGTAACAACATCGGTTCCGTTTTTGCGAACGATTTGATCTAAAGACGTCCCGGAACTGTGCTGTGCACACATCCAGCTGTAATGACAACTGGGCGTGAAAAGAAGGAGCATCTCCATGGAGCACCACCATTGTCACACTAGGCATATACCTATAGGTGTATCTACGGTATACCTGTAAACAAGCTGAAACTGTAAATGATTTTCACCTGCAGCCTTTGCTAAAGAAAGTATACAGCTCCCACACTACTCCTTTGTAGTGAAACGTGAGAAACTCTCGCACCCCAAGGCTGGGCAGCTGCTTGGCACAGGAAGCATCGATGGAGGACTCCCGGCGTCGAAGAAGCATACTCCGGTTATGAATTTGGAATGCTGATCGAGCTAGTATAGATAGACATTGCACGTGGAGTGGGATTCCCACCGAAGCTCACTTAGCCGACTTAGCCTTCCTGCCGCTCTTGCTTCGCGCTGGCACTGCCTTCGACTTCGGCGTTGCAACCTTTCCCTTCCCTTTCTTACGAATGAGTCGACCAGGACCCGTGGGCTCAGCCGCTGGTGGGCCGGTCTTCGTCTTCAGGAGAGTCCTTTCCAGGCGCATGCTTCTAATCAACTGATGTACAACATGAGCTACTCGTAGCAGGGGGCTTATATCCCGTCCTTTTCAGCTTGGTTTCCTCCATTACGAATCGGGCACACCTCGAACAATGAGCTTTGGTTGGGGCTTGGGGCTTCATGTTTTTTTCTAAGGTTTGTTGAGGGTATTTATAAGGGCTTGGCATCTTCTCGGTGGATTCAAGGATGTCGTGCATCTTGTCGAGAGACCTGCAAATTGCAAGTGTGGCATCGACCTAAGGTGACTTATTGAAAACTGCAGTTTGTTTGGTTTACGTGGGAAATTGATTCGAGTGACTTCTGGCAGACTGGCTTCTTCTTGCCGGCATAGGATGCTTTCAGCTCCGCAAGCTCATCGTGGTAGCCACTCAGCTTGGTAGCATACTCCTCGACGATCTTGAGCGACCTCAGTTTTGATTAGGGCTTGTCTTGTGGAGCCAAAACACCCGACACGCACGACGTGCCACATGACAGTGTTCATGTGCAAACTTTGCGGCCAAAAGTCTTTGCGGCTTTGTCCCCTGGCAGCTTCTCTAGCTTTTCGGCACAAGTCTCAACCCTTGTCTGGACTCGCAGGAGCTGGCTCATCACCTCGCCGGCATTGTCGAGGGCCTTGAGGCAAGCTAGTGGTCCAAGCTTAGTTCGGGCGACTGGGTTTGCTAGGTCGGGCCTCGGTAAGGGCTTCCTCTTCCAAGATTTCTTTCTGCTCTTTGCCAGGGCTGGACTTTTCGGGGGATCCTTTGGTCCTCGTTTTCTTGTCCTTCTTGCTTTTCTTTTCCTTCTTCACCTTCTTGCACGTCTTAGCCTTCTTTTTTTTTGTGATTTCCCTCGCTTCTTTCCATGGGATGTTGAGTCACTGCTGTTGCTAGAGTCGGAACCATCATCATCACCATCATCGCTTTCATCATCGTCTGTGTCAGCGCCCTGGCTCACATCATCGGCCAGGTCCGCACCGTCGGTGTCATGGATCTCCCTCTTGTCAATCCACGCTTCACTCTGGGCCAGCTTGTAACTGCCCTTTGTCTCCTCTTCCACCCAGTACTCGACCTTGTCTTTCTCGTATTTGTCTCGCCTTGGAGTGCGTGGGAGAGGCTGGGGTACTCTATATGGGATTATACGTATAGCATTTACAGGGTTTTGGAAGCGGGCCTGGTGTGGGTCTTGACACGCTTTGGCTGGGTGCAGAACTTGACCACCTTCTGGATCCGCTTCCTAGGTCGGAAGCATGTACTTACAGATATCATGCATGTACTGCGCACACGTTGCAAAGCCTAGCAGTCCCGAAGGTTTCAATCAGGGCCCCCACGGCGAAAACTTCAACACCGTCTTCATTTTCTCTTTGGTGTACCAACCACACACCACAACCAACTCATTGGACTTGCTCTTGCTGATCTGGATCTCGATAGTGCGCTTCCAGACATCCTGACGACTTAAGTCTACACAGGATATAATCGGCACACACAAGTGAAACCCGGCAAGAACGAAGCAGATACAATCCTTTTGGCCCTCAGACTTGATCATGGTGCGGATAAGGTCGTTGCGCAAATCACCCCCGGCATCCCATCTGCTCACGATATCCGGGGAAGCCGCCACATTTCTCGATCGACTTGTTGGCTTGCAAATACGGCGAACCTTTGCTTCGGCTCGCCGCCACTCCTTCGTGCAGTCCTGCACACGTGACATCGACCCACCCCAGCCAACACCCCCAACCCAACCCCTTCTCTGCACTCCCTTCCCAGTCCCTCCCAAACACAAACCCAACCACCCACGTACCCAAATCCAACCCGAGAAAACGAGGACCCAGCACCATGAGCACGAGCCGGGCTTCGAAGCCACCCAAACACACTACATAGGATAGGTTGGTAGGGTGGGTCGGTCGGTGGGTAGGTAGGTATAGGTTGGTGTTGGCAGGCAGGCAGGCAGGTAGGTTGGAGGTAATATGGCTAGAGGTGGGTAGCTGGGTAGGTAGGTAGGTAGGTAGGTAGGTAGGTAGGTAGGTAGGTAGGTAGGTAGGTAGGTAGGTAGGTAGGTAGGTAGGAAGGTAGGTAGGTAGGTAGCTAGGTAGGTAGGTAGGTAGGTAGGTAGGTAGAAGGTTCGGTGCACGAGGTGTTGCAGGTGTAGGAAGGGTGTGGGTTTTGGAAGCGGGTCGGTGGATGAGCAAAGAAAGCAAGTAGGAATAGGTAGGGGTATAGGTAATTCTGAGTTCGGGGTTTGCAGTGGTTCATGATGCTGGGTCGCCGGCTACCCTACCTAACCTGCCTACCTACCTACCTACCTGCCTGCCTGCCTACCTACCTACCTACCTACCTACCTAGCTAGCTACCTAGGCCACAGCAACATGGCACGAGCAACTGCAACCACAGACTGACATCTCCTCTGACACATCG
>CAJNDV010037130.1:10800-30069 GCA_905221635.1 Symbiodinium sp. CCMP2456 | reverse complement strand
CTACCTACCTACCCACCCACCCACCCACCCACCCACCTACCTACCGACCTATACCACCTACCGACCTACCTACCTACCTACCTACCTACCTACCTACCTACCTACCTACCTACCTACCTATACCTACTTACCTACCTACCTACCTACCTACCTACCTACCTACCTACTTACCTACCTACCTCCACCGACCTCCTACCGACCTACGTACCTAACTACCTACCTACCCACCGACCGACCTAGGTAGCCTACCTACCTACCTACCTACCTACCTACCTACCTACCTATCTACCTACCTACCTACCTACCTACCTACCTACCTACCTACCTACCTACCTACCTACCTACCGCCACATACACGCATGCATGCACACACGAGGACAATAATGACGTGCAACTAAGTGCCTCAGTTGCATGTTGAAACGTCTCATTCAGACTATATATATATATATATATATATAGGTACTTGCATACCTACATGCATGCACACATACACACACACACACACATACAGACATGTAGATGTATGTATAGACTTTGTGAAGTGTATATGCTTTACGTGGCGCAAACACAGACTAATCCACACCCACAGAAGCCTTGCCATTGCCAACCTCGACAGACTCGGCAGGTGCCACCTTCGGCTTCTTGCAGCTGCTGCGCTGGCTGGCCTCGGCAGATGACACCACTGAGAATGCATTACGAGAGTTCCCGTGCTGGTACACACATGTAGAGTGAGGCGTGCGTTCAAGCATTGTGCAGTATGTGATTGACAGTGCTGCATGGAGTGTGCATGTGCAACAATCAGAGTGGCCTTCAAGGTCTCCCGTAGGTCAGCCTCGTCCATGTCGCTGATGGTGTGGGCGTCCTGCGATTGTGAATGGGACCCAAGCCAAGGTATATTGCACACTGCTGGCTGCTGCTGCAGGACCAAGGGATGGGCGTCAGTCCTCGTATGGGTCCTGTTCAGCAGTACTGTCGGGGGCGTTGTGGGGGCTCACGGGCTCTGTCTTCACGGGGGATGGCTTCGACGCAGTGGACATGTCGGGACTGCTCGCGGCGGTTGTGCCGGGGCTGGCGCTTTTGCCGGGGCTGGGCTTCTTAGGTGATCGTCGTTTCTTCTTTGCGCCTGGGGCGGTGGCCCTGCTCTTGCCTGGGGTGCCCTCGTCCTCGGGCCTGCTCTCCTTTCCTGGCGTGTTCGTTTTGGCTGGGCTGGACTTCTCGGGCGAAGAGGCTGGGGCGACCGGTCGCGCAACTTTCAGCACTTCCAAGTGCCGTTTGGCAGCCTGCAGGAGCTGTGCTGGCTACAATAAACCCACACAAACATGTGTATACATATCCTTAACACAAATGGAACACGACCAGAAGTACCACGAGACGGCTAGCTTCTCTTCAGTTGTGAGAGAGTCATCCAGCCGAAACTTCGAGCTCTGCTTGTCCATGTATGACTGACCCCGCAGGAGGCTCTCGCACGACCACTGCTTCGAGGGAAGGGCTACGGGAGGTGCGGAAGAGGCCATCCGGGCTTCTACAGTCTGCACAAGCTGAAGGGCTGCTGCTTCGGGCCATGTATATATACAACAAAACTGCAAATTCAGGGCAGCTGCATCCAGTTTGGGGCTGAGTTTCGGCAGAGTCAGTAAAGGCAAAGTGACGTAAATATGGGTACGGATGGTAGCCATTTGTACGCCACTTTTGCGCATCTTTACGCCACCGTACGTTTAACTAGTCACTGTGTATCCTTTTTCCGGTTGGGCCGGAAAAAGCCAAAAAAGACCCAAAACACAGAAACAACCCTCAACCATGGAAAGCTAGCTTAATCTTGTACACACATATATCCTCTTACAGATCATTACAGAACCGTCACTGACGTGGGTCTCGGAAAACGTGCTGTTGCAGGAGCAGCAACTGCATCATACTTTAAGTTTGCCCCTCTCCAAAGTGTAGACGACACCCTGGTAGGATTACATAGCTTTGCTTGGTCTGGTTACCTAGGGAGGAGGCAAACTTCTAGGGAACAGCTCCTTCCACTCGCCTGGCATTTGCAGGCTGGTGGCACCTCGAAGATACACGATCACTTCTGCCATGTGGGCATCGGCCCACATGTCCTTATAGAGCTCCTTGTCGCAGAGGGCAGTCTTCGGATCCATGTTGGCCATTGGATTGTGCTCCTGTGAAGCAATGGTTTACTTAGGCCTGCGACAATGCTTATACCGGTGTAGGATGTGGGAAACTTGATCGAAGTTTTATAGAGAACCTATCACAGTGTTGACCCCCCAAAGGAACTTAGCTTCAAATAAACCCCGAACAACCCCAGGACCCTCGGCCAGCATGTCTACTTATAAGTCTTTTACCCCAGCCCCAAACACCAGAACCCACTCTGTAGAGTCGTGTTGCGGGATGAAATGGGGCTTAGGGATCGGGACGTGGGGTTTGGGTTTGGGGCTTTCTGGGGCCTGCAGCCATGGGGCCTCCACCCTTTTGGGCAGGCTTGGGCTTGGAACCTGATTATAACTGTAGAGACCCCAGAAAACAACCCACAAAAGCAACCGTTGACGCCTTCTGAAAAACATATGACTCCAAAGCTTGTTTACCACCCTGGGCTGCGACAGTTTTGTGCGTCCTCGCAGCGGGCCGGAGCTCGTTCTGAAAGCAATCGCGGAAAGGCTCGCACGAAGCGTAGACCGAAGGGTAAGGGGTATTGCCTTGGCTGGCTGCACTATATATATATATATATATAGAATCTGAGGGAAGGGGAAACATGGGACAAAGCTTAAGGACACAGATGGGTGTCAAAGAGGGGCTGAGGTATGCATGGTATATGTAGCACAGGGTCTACCCTACTTTGCCATTGTTCTACCAAGCTACCCCGAAGCTTTCAAGAGATCCCGCTTGCCAGTGAACCTTCGGACCCCCTGGTCGTCAACATGCCTTCGAACCAATCCAACCTTCGTGGCCGCCCTCCTTTCCTGTCGCTTAAGTGGCCTAGGATCTTGGAAGGATGCAATACCTCTGGAGTTGGACCACAACCGGGTCCTCTTCGGTGTTTTGGCACCGAAACGGCACATCCAGAAGCCGGCTCGGAATGCCTTGCAGAGGATCGAGGTTTAAGGGGGTTCGAGGATTTGTGGTTTCATAGGATTGCCTATTGGGGGCCTTGAAGGAAGCTTTGGAGTCAATTTTATTGTTTTCACGATAGGACTGCCTATGGTAGTGTCAGGACTCATACAGGGCCTACAGAAAAAGGTTCAAGGATCAGGGCTGTGCACATTTATTTATGTAGGCTGCTTACAGTGGCTACAGGGCTTCGAGAGGACTGTCAATGGTCAGCGGTTGTTTCGACTTCACAGGCTTGCCCGTATAATTGAGGGATACATATAGCTACTATGCCGGCCTGTTGTAGTTGTTTCGGGCATGGGAAAAGGATCACGGGTTATAATATATAGAAATCGATTTCATAGGATTGGGCCCATGTAGCAGATCTACACTATAGTTTGGGCGCCGCGGCGATGCTAGAACGATCTACATTACATTGTGTTCAAGTTGCTCGTGTTGCTCGTAGTAGCTGCTGCATTCTCGGATGCCGCCAGATCATCGAGGAAGCAGGCTGCTCCAGAACCCAGGTGCCCCCTTTAGCGAGCACCAAATAGATTGCCAAACACATCCTTCTACATAGATGCATGGCGTTCTATGCAAGAAGACAACTAAGGAAGTGGTTCCCTCCCCAGGCCCCCTCACAAAAAAAAACCTAAGTGCGGGGTCCTGCTGCAAAGAATGTTGGACTCCTCCACTGATCTGCGGCTTCGGTCGCCAAGAGGAGTGAAGTACCCCCGCTTCGTAGAATGGCGTGACACAGTAACCCAGCTCGAGCACTCCATCCCAAACATGATCACGAACTCCCCATCTTTGGCCTTTAATATGCTAAGAAGCAACAACCTCAGCTGGGTTCAAGTCTTGGTGGTATATCTGGATAGATAAAGGGATAGGTATAGGTCGGTCGGTTTGGGTACACGTACAAGTACAGGTATCGATTTAGGTTTAGATTTAGCTGGGGTTATCTGAGGCTTATAGGTATAGGTCTAGGTCTTGGTACACGGGTTTAAGTTCTAGCAATGTATATGGATATGTATACAGACTATATATAGTCTTTTGCTAGCTATATTGATAGATGCAGTCCTGCGGTGTTTGGGGCTCTCTGTTTTGAAAGCTTTTAAATTGCAGACCGGTATCCCCACAAACCTCCCTAAGCCCAGAGCCCAAAAAAGGATACCAGCACGACCTTTAAGAACCAAGCAAAACTGCAGTACCATATTTACAGCCCAGGAACGCCATCCCTGCAGGTGTGCATAGATCCATTGGGTTCCGTATAGATCTAGGCAAGTCTTCACGAAAATCGTTCCAGAAATTCAATTCCAGAGCACCAACCCGGTAACCGGCTACCGAGAGGCACCTCGTAAGAGAGGCCACCCCTGCGAAGATCTCCAGGGCGTCGTAGACCTGGGCAGAGTGTTTTGTTAGGAGATTTTAGGGGATGTAAGGGTTTTCGTAGGGCATTATCTATCTTGGCTAGGAAATCCAACCTTGTCCAAGTTCATTTCCTCGTTGAAGTAGAGGAGTACAATGCCACATAGCAGAACCTTATCTGGTCAGCCGCACGATCAAAAACCATATCAACAGATAACGAGGATGTTCCCAAACAAAACTGAACCATATGTGGCCTAGGCACCCCTGGGGCTTTCAGCTGCAGAAGCTTACCGAGGAGGCTTTCGAGTTCAGGCATGGCAAAGCAGTGCCCACTTGCAGGGCGTGTAGGCGCACACCTAGACACACATGTACCCACGAACTTTGAGCACGATGCCTGCACGTATGATTGTAGAAGCATGGAGCAGTGCTGCATCTCAACATGACTGCAGCCGCAACGATTGTCGTGTGTACTCTTGCAGACAACGCTGGGCTGGGGCGAGCCGGCGAGCCTACACTGGGGTTCGGCTCCACGAATCGATGTCGGAGTCTCCAGCTTTGGCTCATCGAGGAAAAAGAACCTGGCAACAGGAGTTGTCTTAAGCACATGCCGCTGAAATTTTACATGGTTATATTGCACACATACGCACACGTCTGCACATGGAATCAGTAATGTGCTGAGGCTTTTTTGTCCAAGCGTATTGCGTTGTCGCGACAGAAGCAGATCCCCACTGCAAGCACCCGAAGATCTACGGGCCCAGGCTCTAAAGGACAGTCCTGCTAGGAAGCTTTTTCTATCTTTCGAAAAGCTTATAAGAAGACATGCATATATGATCTGAACCGAGTAGCAGGTGCCCCTACCCGTGCCCAGTGTAGGCCAAAAGCAGAGCATCACCAGTGTGATGCGGGAACACGGCAGACTGCAGCTGATAACACAGCCAATCATGAGATCAGGACACACAGAGAGGCCCCTACGAAGGCCGTCTTGAAACCATGTGCATGCATGGTACACCCGCAAAACCATCTCTTGCTCGATACCTTCCTTTATGGCCAGGAAACACCATTAGCCCTATTTGCAGCTTTGAGCAAAATCCTCAAGCCCCCCAGTCCCCGCATGCAACATAGTTCCAGCGAGCCCCATTAAAGGATGGTCGCAAGCATGTGCCACATCCCAAGGGCCCCCATCTGCAGGAGGAGCAACCGAGCAACAAAGTGCCACAGGAGCTGTAGCCTGTACGCTTGCGGTCCGGCTGCAGACGCTCAGCATCCTTGGCCGGGGCTTTCGCGTTCTTCGAAACTTTGGCCTTCGCCTTTGGCGCAGATTTGGCCTTGGGCTTGGCTTTGGCCTTGCCCTTGGCCTTTGCCGCCGCCTTCGCCAGCTTGGGCGCAGGCTTCGAAATCTTGTCCTTCTCCACGCTGTCCGTGCTAGCCTCGAGCTTCTTGCGCTTGCACGGCTTGCTCGGCACCGGCTCCGGAGCTTTCTCCGCAGCTTTCTTCGCCTTCTTCTTATTGTTCTTCTTGGGAGCCGAAGCAAGCTTCTCTGATGACTTGGTTTTGCGCTTGCGTCGGGTGGCGGCCTTCAGATGATGCCGAAGCGTCCTCTGTGCATCCAGTGAAACCGGCTCGGCGAAATCCGGGCCACATGACCCTTCGGAGACGATGGCTCCTAACCAGAAATCCCCTACAGAATATACCCACAAAAAAGCAACACTCGGTAAAGCTAAAGCACACCAGCCCCTTGATCACCTGGCACAACCTAAGCTAAGTAGAATCTTATTTGCGTTTGATTGATCCCTGTCCGGCTTGATTTTCTCTGGGCTCGAGTCCACCTCAATGGGATCCTCAGGATCGGGCTGGGCTGGCGGGGCAGCTTCCTCCACGAAAGTGTCCACCTAACAATTCGGCATCGTTGATTGCACACCCTCACCAAAAAAAAAAAAACATCATGGGAACACACACACACACACATGGACAGTCCAGGGGCCTGATCCGGAGGGTTCTTCCAGGCAGGACGATCATCCCGAAAGAGCTGCTTTCGACATGTGGGCGGTGGCTCCTCGTCACCTGCACTTGCTGTTCGGGTTGGGATTCGATGTTCTTTTTGTTATCCACAAATGTGTATACATGCAAACCTCGGGCCTGCAGGCTTCGCAGCTCGGCTTGGGGACCCCAGCATCATCAGCATTGCGTCGTGGGACGCAGTGCGATCATCCTTCGGCGAACCGTCTTCGTAGAATGCTATCTGCCGCAAAAGCTCGCTCAACTCCTGCTCCTTTGCAGCCGACACGGCACCCTCGTAGGAAGCACCTGAAGCACCTGTTGCCAGCAAATCCTCCTTGGAAGCGGCACCCATCAAGGTACACGTAGATTTCGATCGGAAGCGGAACTTCGGCTCGTCTGGAGTGTAATCCACCGGCACATCGCCCACACCTAAACCGTCGTCAGCCTTGGCGTCGGGGGCGTCAACTCCAGCCTCTGCCGGAGCCTTGGCGGCTGCGCGCTCTGTCTCAGAGGAATCTTCCTCCTCGACTTCCTCCTCACCCTCTGGCTCCTCATCCTCTAGCTGATCGTCCTCTTCGAGCTCTTCTTCCTCTCTTCCTTCTTCGTCATCATCGTCGGAGCCCTTGTCGTTCTCACGCAAGGACACTATGATGTCAAACAGCTCCCTCACTCCAGCTGCCTTGGCAGGAACCCCATGAACAAGCCTGCAAGACCCGAGAAAAAACATTACATAAAATGACCTTCGTCTGCATCTCAAGCAACTCGGGGGGTTTGACCACGTTTGGCTGCATCCTTCTGCCGAATCAAGCAGAAGCTATACAACCTCCGCAAATCCCAGGCATCCAGGTAGAACTGTCTCTCGCCATTCTTGGGCTCAGTGCATTGCACTGTTTCATAAAGCTTCTGCACCTCATGATGATATGATTGATCTCAATTGATCTTTGTGTTTTTCGTGCAGAATTATTTCCACCAGTATTAGTATTTCTTCTGATTCGGGGCAAGATGCAGACTTCTCCAGCTTTGTGATGGGAACCCGCTTACCACTAGTGACCTTGTAAAAGGAGAACATCACCTTCAAGGCGGCCACATTCATCTCCATTGATCTCGTGCTGATGGGATTCTCCTTCTCTGAATCATCCGCCCCTTTCCTTTTCGGAAAATGCACGAAGCTGTTTGATCTTTTAAAGCGCTTTCTAATAGCGCCCTCTTTCTCAAAAAGCTTGTGCAGTGGCACAGCCGCCATGCCCAACAGTGCAATCAGCACACAGTCCTTGAACAAAAATGTTCTGGACATGAACTGATTCTACAGCTCTGCTCTATCAGTTCTTGGCACCGACTGTTCCTGATCACAGGATGAAACCCCAGAGGCATGAAGCACCGGTTAAGCGAGCAAGAGTCACCTCGAGGTTGGTGCTGCGCATCACCACCGCATCCTGTCCTGCAAAGGATCCCCAAAGCTGCTGCAACGCTTCCATCTACCGTTGCTGCAGGCTGTCTTCCCTCTGCAAATGCTTGCCGCAGTCCTCTATAAGGAACTCCACGATGGAAGCACGCAGCAGCCATCGCCGAAAGACAAAGCAGCCCAGTTGCATGTGATGTGCAGAAACTGTCTACATGTTTACACATGCATACATACATACATACATACATACATACATACACATACACATACACATACACATACACATACACATACACATACACATAAACATATACACATACATATACATATACACATACACATACATGTACATATACATATACATATACATATACATGTACATGTACATATACATATACATATACATACACATACATACATACATACATACATACATACATACATAGCTACATACCTACGTACCTACATACCTACATACGTACATACCTACATACCTACATACCTACATACCTAAATACCTACCTACATACATACATACATACATACATACATACATACAGACATACATACATGCACACATGCATGCATGCATGCATGCATGCATGCATGCATGCATGCATGCATGCATGCATGCATGCATGCCTACATACCTACATGCATGCATACATGCATACGTATGCATGTGTAAACACATAATAACATAACACATGAAGCAAAGATGATGGTACACGTGTATACACTTCTAGAAATTGCTGTATATAGATGTATAGATATGTACAAAAACATAGTGTCATAATACATATTCATAAGTACACATAGTACCTGTAGGTACATGTACACATACATGTGCATACTTATACACGGATAGATGTACATGTGTGTGAACATGTGGATATGCAGATTGCGAACATGCACTAGCTTCTCACAGCATCTCGGCACCTCGACAAAGTCAAGTCGATCTTTGATCCAGCATGGCTGTTCGCCTGGCCAATCATGACGAGAGAGCTCATGTTAAGCTCAATTGCAGACCTGGCTGAGAGTCTCAAATCAATAATAATCAACTTTGGTAGGTTCCTAGCAACTTTCGAAAGTGTACTATAATTGGCGCCACCACGCCAAAGTGACAGATTTAAGGGGGACTTTTAAAAGTTGATCTTCATTATGGGGTCCTAAGGCGTTGCAGGTAGGGTTTACCCCTAAACAGATCAAGGTGCAGCTCGGACCGAAGCAGCGTGGCACTCTTCTCCGCCTGAGAGCTCTGCGAGCTCTGTTTGGAAGTTGAGGTTTAGATGATGGCTGTATGGTAGGGTTTAGGGTTTAGGGTTTATAGGGCTTCGAGTTTAGAGGGTTTAGGGTTTGAGGCTAAGTTACTAGGATGTCTTATACATGCTAATCTTGCAACCATATAGAATGTCCAGAAAAAAGTGTTGCCTCTGATGCCACGATATAGGAGCAGGAGCACATATAAGTATGTACATCATGGTATATCTAAATATATCCATAATATAGGTACACGCAACCTTGAAGATCTACAACTAAGGTCTTAGATTCTGCTTGGACAAAAACTTCCCCTCTGGGAGGGTTAAGAGAGTCCCATGGCAGATACATAGGACCTGAAGTACCTATCTACTTTCTTAAGGCCAAAGTGTATACTGTACTAGCACATGGGTAGTTCTCTAAGTCAGAATCCCTTCTGGGATCCGTTTTAGATGCGTGGGACCAACACCCTTAGGGTCCATGTACCCAAATAGCATATACTTTGGCCTTGATGTAGTCCCTATATAGGTACTTCAGGGCCAATGTATATACTGTTTGGGCACATGGACTCTTAAACCCTAAACCCTCACAGTCTTTATAGTACCCTTATAGAAACCCTCTAAAGGAACCCCTAAAGGAACCTTATTTTGGTACATGGACCCTTAGGGACAACGGACCCTAATTTAGAAAACTAGATCCTTTGGGTGAGCACCCGGCAGCCAACATCCGCCTTTCCAGGTCTGCGGCAGCAGCCTCGGAGTGACTTCGAATGTTGCGCTTTGCGGGTTTCGGGCTACGTGGGCCCAACCTGCCGATCCCACAGCCTACAGTTCTAAAGGTTACAGCCTAAACCCTAAAACCCTAAAACCCTAAAACCCTAAACCCTAAACCCTAAACCCTAAAACCCTAAACCCTAAAACCCTAAAGCCCTAAACCCTGAACCCTAAACGCCGAACCCTACAGGCCCCATGACTAAGGAGGGGGCATAACTACTGGGTTTCAGGGCCGAGGGCTTGTTCATGGTCACAGAAGGCATCCCGACGGAACCCTAAACCCTAAACCCTAAGGGTTTAGGGTTTACCTGGGCCCTTAAGAGCCTCCCTTTCTAGGGTTCCTTATTGTGATGTCCTTAATAAAGTCCCTAAAAAAGGTAGGTTCTTTGGGGTCTAGGTAGGGCTTAGGGTATGGAACCAGGGTTTCTTAATCAGGTTTTTACATTATGAAGGCAACATGGCAGAATCTTTTCGCAGCCCTATCGTCCCTCTCGCTACCTTGGTGCTGAGGGTTTTTGGTCTATCCGGGATTCGGGCCGGTCTCTGACACCAACAAACTAGGCACAACAAGGTTACCTGGCCCCTTGCAAGTCCTGTTAATTACCACGAAACCCAGAACGGTCGGGGACTTTGCGGTTTAGTGGATTCAAAGTTGCAGAGCGCCAGCACTTTGGACCTACAACCATGCTCTCAGAAGTAAAGCTCTGTAAACGAGTCATACGAATCGAGCAATCCGGAAAGGGGCTTGGGTAGGTTTACAGGGCTTGGGGCTTGGGTTTGAAGTTTCGGATTTCGGGCGCAAGGCTGCTGTTCTAGGGTGTAGGGTTCAGGGATTTAGGGTTTAGGGGTTCGAGCCCTACCAACACCATTTTACACGACTGGTGACCTTTCCCCCTTTCAATCCTACACCAACAAGATCGCAGAGGGTCCCTATAGAAGACCATCCCTGTTATTGGTTTGGGGACCTAATTCCATAATGGAATATAAGGACCCTCTCGGCAAAGAAGACTAAACCCTAAACCCAAAGCCCTAAACTACTAAACCCTCAACCCTAAACCATCACAAAACCCTATAAACACTAAACCATTAACCCTGAACCCCACCTCCCGCGAGCCGTGAACGGCAGCCTAAACCTTAAACTCTCAAGCTTCAAATCTTTAAACCCTAATCTAAGGTTGAAACCATGGGCCCCTGGTACAGGCCCTTAACCCTGGGATCCTTATACACCTTCTTTGTACCCTATATGAACCCCTTAAGGGTCCCTAGAAAGGCCTAAGGGTCCATATTAGGGACCCATTGGGGGCCTGTACTTCTAACCTTAGACAACAGGTTTGGCCGAAAATCCTGCGTATAGGGTCATAGCCTACGCGTTTGTTTGGCACCTACTTTCTAGACGACAGATCGGTCCTAACCATGGAACTAGGTACACTAAAACAGGGGTAGGGTATGACGGGCAAGGTGGTGGTGCAAAAAGTCTAGACCCCAACCCCTTAAACCCTCAACCCCAAACCATCAATGTAGGGGCCTTAGTAATCAGAGTACGGTCATGGCCTCCTTCATAGTATAATTATAGTAAGGAACCCTTAGGAATAATCATAGTAATTGTTTAGGCATCTATATTCATAGATCCCGTTTAAGCAACCCTGTTGTAGCAACCCGCAAAGCCTAAACCCGACCCTAAACTTATAAACCCTATAGGCCCTAAACCCTAAACCCCGAAAGCCCGACTGCTTCGCGAAACCCTAAACCCTAAACCCTAAACCCTAAACCTCGCGGACATGCGGCCGTTCGCAGGTCCAGGCCATCGTTCAGCAAGGCCCTTAGGTCGGCCAGCTGCAAGCGAAGAGTTTCCACCTCCGGCTTAGGGCTTACAGATTTTGAGGGTTTAGGGGTTTAGGGTTTATGGTTTAAGGTTTAGGGTTTAGGATTTAGGGTATGGGGTTTAGGGCTGAGGGTATAGGGTCTACAGGTTTATAGGGTTGAGGGTTGAGAGTTTGGGATTTGAGGTTTAAGCATCAGGGACTGAACTCCTCTAACCATGATCATAGCATTTAGTATGTGTCCCTTCCATATCTTGTGATTCAAAAAGTGGGGTTTAGGGCTGTATGCTTCGCTGCATAACGTGAATTTCGTAAACCGCAAATCCAAACTTGGCTTCCTACTTTCTCGATGTCCACTTCTGAATTGTGAGCACGAATTTAACAATTGCGGCCGCAGCTGGCTAGGTGAATCTGTCGGACATGACCCTTAACCGTAAACCCTTAACCGTAAACCCTGAACCCTAAACGGCCCCTAACCCTAAACCCTGAACCCTAAGCCCTTAACCGTAAACCGCTAAATCGAGGGATCCTTAAACAAGCTCCCGTTGTAGGGTGTTTTTGAACACCTTTCGATTTCGGAGACTCCAATATCCCTTAATTCAGGACTATACCTTAAATCATATTAGGGAGCCTACTAGGGAATATACCTTAAATCAGATTAGGGATCCTACTCTAATTTTAAGGTATTTTCCTTAATTAAGGGATATTGGAGTCTCTGGGATTTCGGGGTTGCCCCGAGCTTTCAAGGTCGCCTTGGCGCTCGGCCTTCGCGGATCCTGCTTTGCACGACATGGTGGTAAAGGAAACTAGAGGTGGGGAGTTTAGGGTTTAGGGTTTAGGGGTTTAGAGTTTAGGGTTTAGGGGGAATCTATTAAAGGAAACTACAAGGGGGGAGTTTAGGTTATATAGGGCTTCTATACGGCTTCCATAAGGTATAGAGCCCTTCGAAAACGGCTCCTATAACGGTGACTACCCACCTGAAAATGTCCTAGATCGTGAGAAGCCAAAACCTCATAAATCCACCATGAAGGTTTGGGGTTCAGGGTTTAGGGGTTTTTGAAAGGACACATACCAGAAACCTTTAAGACCGCGAAAACTCGCATACAACCATACAGAACCCTAAACAGCACTCATAAAGGTTTAGGGTTTAGGGTTTAGGGAAGCCAAACTGAAATCCTATAAACACCCTGGCCGTCGCGGAGCCAAACCCTAAACCCAAAAGCCACCTCGCTCTTCGTGCGCTGCATGAGGCGGCTCTCAGAGACTGCCATGAGCTCCTACCATGACGGCCCCATAGGGTATAGGGTCAGGGTTTAGGGTTTAGGGTATAGGGTCAGGGTTTAGGGTTTAGGGTTTAGGGCTTAGGGTTTAGGTATTGGGTTTTAGGGTTTAGGGTTTTAGGGTTTAGGGTTTAGGGTTTTAGGGTTTCGGGTTTAGGGGGTGGTGGCTCCCCAAGCGGACTGTTTCAAGGGTTTGGCCCTTTCACTCAGGGGTCATAACCTACTACTGCTGATGACATAAAACCTGCATGTCTTTACTGTGGGAAGTATGGTATATTCCTTATTCTGGGTAATGCAGGATTTCTACCATCAACCGTATTCTAAATTTATGAGTTTGGGGGGGGGGCAACAAGCAGGGTTCAGGGTTGAAGGTTTGGGGCTTAGAGGGGCCTTGATAGTCAGAAGAGGGGCTCTTACTACAGGGAAGGTTACTAGGATATTATGCACAATATAGGGAGCCCTTAACATCTATAAATAGGGGCTCTTACAGGCTTTGTGTAGGATCCTTTTTGCATGAACTTCTACAGGCTTCGGTTAATGATGTGGGCCTTGCTGCTATGGGTTTTACCAACTTGAATTATGGCTAAGCCTAAGGGTCCATGTACCCAAATAGTAGAACATTGGCCCCAAAGTACCTATATAGGGACTACATTAAGGCCAAAGAATATCCTATTTGGGTACATGGACCCTTAGGGTAAGGGTTTGGGCAGCTTCCACCCATGTTCTGAGACCTGTGCTCGTGACGTCTCTCATTCACGTGGTGTTGACCAGGCGTTATAGGGCTTTATATCGGTTCTGATACGTATGTTAGGGGTCTTAATGAATAGAACAGGGCTGTTGTAAGGTTTTACGGGGTTTTATAGGTGCTGATGAGGCCTTAATACTTAGAAAAGACTTTTGGGGTAATTTGCACCATACCTGCAATGAGGAGCCCAAATGCAAGGTATTATTGGTTTCAATATTACTTGGTTCCGTCAGGTCGGCTTAGGGTCTAGGGTTCCTTCTGGTTTTAGGGCTTAGAGGCATTACAGCTACAGCGATTATATGGTTTCGGTGTTATTGGTTCAGGGTTTAGGACATAGGACATAGGGCTTTTCGAACCCTGAGACTAGATCGCTCCAACAATAAAGGCCGCCGTGGCTATCCTTACCTGAAAGCACGTTTAACTACTCAAAGCCTGAACCCTAAACCCTAAAACACCCTGACTTGTAAACATGTACATTTAAGGCTAACGAGCGGCTCTCACAATTACACGCTCAGGCTTTGTCACGAATCGCAAGCCGACGAAAACTGTCCGCCTGTGCAGGCTGATCATCGATTTCGGTTTCCCTAAGGGTCTATGTGCCCAAATAGTAGATACTTTGGCCCCAAAGCACACATGTAGGGACTACTTTAAGGCCAAAATATATGCTATATGTAGGCACATGGACCCTTCTGGAAGCATATCGCATCTCCTCTGCTTCTCTAGGACCAACTCTACTCCATTCCCGAGAAATCACCACCAGGCTATAAAGAAGTGGGGACTCGTCACAAAAAGTATCACCTTACAGGCAAACAGAATTATACTACGACATAGCAAAACCCCTCTGGTAACCGACAACCTTCGTAATACACCCAAGAGAACCCTCCAAGCAACCGCCCACATTCAACGCTCAACCTTTGCCCCCCCCCCTAAACTCTACATCCCATTACCTACTTGGAGGTTCATGGGACATAGTAAGCATAGTTACAGGCACGTTCACTGGCGAGACAACTAGTGGTAAGTATAATTAACTTACAACCCTAGCTGCTCAGTCCCATGAACCTTCATTGAGGAAGCCTTCAAACCCCTAAACCCTGACCCAAAACTCTTATCCTACATCCTAAACCCCAAACCGTTAAACCGTTAAGGGAAGCCTTGATCACCTCAGCCCTGTCGTCAGCCCGGAGCACCTGCATCAAACCCTCAAGCCTAACCTAAACCCAAAAGCCTACCCATAGGCCTCGTAGTAGTTCCTGTCTGGGATTACCTTATAGGATTCTAAATATGAACCCCAGAGAGGAACTGCTATGGGGCCTATGGGTAAACCCTAGCTCACTAAACCCTGAAGCCCAAGCCCTAAGCATTTGCAAACCTCCTCTCCTGCACCTCCGTCATGGCCGCGCGAGGGCTGCTTTCCAGCTCCAGACCGGAAGCCATGCGCTCCTGTGTGGGGCTTCGGGCCTTAAGGATAGCACCTAGGGTCCTTAGGGATCCCTAAACCCTAAACCCAAAACCCTACACCCTAAACCCTAAACCGGCGATTTAGCTTTGTGTGCAGGTTCCCCTTCAGGAGCTTTTGGTTTTTGGGTTTATTTCGGGTTTCATGCGGAGATGTGGGGTCTTGGTACGTAGGGGCCAAGGTCTACGAATTCGCCAGCGGCCCGCAGAACCACAAAGGAGCTTCGGAACCTAATCTAGGGGCCTTAATAATTAGAGTAAGGTTTTGGGTTCCTTATTATAATTGTATAGTATGATATACCCCAGAAGGCCACAAGCAGGCCTAGGACAGAGCAACAGTGTCATAGCCCAGAGGGCAAGTCATATTTTTGCTAGGTTGGCACCTCAAAGCTTCTGAAGACTTGCTCGTAAAGAACATCCTCTTACGCCCCACAAGAGACAAGCATAACACGTCCCAAAGAACCAGCTTGTTTCTGCGACTCCACTGCACATGCAATGTTGCATAACAAACTCCCTGAGGGTCCAAGTACCTCAAAATCAGATGCTCTCCTCAAAAAAGCAACCAACATGACTACTAGTTATCCGAAACCAAAATACCAAATTATTGGGTCCCGTGGGCCCTTCGGGAATGTTAGACAGTCTAAACCCGATAGAACTGACGTTGTGGTCAGGAGTGAAGGTTTCCCGGAAACCCATGCGTAAGGCCACAAACTTGTCGTAACTCGAGCCCCAGCTAAGATATCTCACCGATGACCCTCACCTCCTCAAGTGAAGATCCATGAAGATCTGAAAAGAAAAAGCCCCTGCTCCTGGAGGGTCCGCATAACGTCCTCCACAGAAGACAGATGCCTTTCGCATAGGGTTTAGGGTTTAGGGCTGAGGGTATAGGGTTCAGGGTTTGGGGTTTAGAGTTGAGGGTTTAGGGTATAGGGTTTAGGGTATAGGGTTTAGGGGATAGGGTTTAGGGTATAGGGTTTAGGGTTGAGGGTTTAGAGTTGCGGGTTTAGGGCTGAGGGTTTAGGGTTTAGGGTATAGGGTTTAGGGTTGAGGGTTTAGGC
Source organism: Symbiodinium sp. CCMP2456 (assembly GCA_905221635.1). Lineage (NCBI taxonomy): Eukaryota > Dinophyceae > Suessiales > Symbiodiniaceae > Symbiodinium > Symbiodinium sp. CCMP2456. The sequence continues at coordinate 13,823 of CAJNDV010037130.1, read as the reverse complement.
TCGGCTGAGGCTTAGGCTCCATGTACAGCGCCCTCTTCAAAGGGTGCCATAGGGGTTCAACAAAGGTAGCAAAAGGGTTCTATATGGGGTTTGGGGTGTGTATGCATAGTACCTATATAGGGAGTACTTTAAGGCCGAAGCGTGTATACATATATATATATATATATATATATTGCGTATACACACACACACACGGTGTGGGTACATGGGCCTCTAGGCGTAGGTTTAGGGTTTAGGGCTTAGTGTGTCCAACATTTGGGGGGGTTAGGAAGGACTGGCCTGGGTAAGTCAATGGGCTGCTGACTGTAGGGGTCCTAATAATTAGAATAAGGTTTTATGGTGTTCCTTTAACAGGTTCGTTAAAGGGTTCTATAAGGGCTACTACAAGGGTTGTATAAGATAGGTGCCTTAATAATTCGAATAGGGCTTTGGCGTATAATATACTATATTGATTATCAGGAGCCCCCCCCCCCCCATAATGGTATTGGTAATAAGAAAAGGCCTTTGTATTACTCAAGAGCTGCAAGGGTTTATGCTGTAGGGCTGAAGGTTTGAGAGTGGTGAATTTGGGGTTTGCAGGTTCTGAGGCTGATCTTTTTGGGATTTTGATGCTTCCAGGATTTATAGGAAGCCCCAAACCCCAAACCCTAAACCCTAGGAGGTTGGTGTCTTTCAAGGTTTTTATGGTTTAAGTTTTAGGATTTGGGTAGTTCTTTAAATAAGGGCCCCAAAATAGTACGGCACCCTCATAAAAAAGGATCCTAAATTGGCCCTATTTTAGAGAACTGCCATTTTTTACCTGGGGCTAAGGCTCTTCGTGGCGTTCCCTTTGCCTTCCGGGGTTTAGGGTTCAGAGTTTCGGGGGCCAGGGTTTGCGGATTACAGTTCAAGCATTCGGGTATAGGTTCAAGGTTTAAAGCCTACCTGATCCCTAGTAAACCTACATTTTTCGGGACACACACTGTTCGCTAACATAACTCCTTATGAAGGTGAGTTCTTTGGGGCTCAGGTACGGTTTAGGCTCCAGGGTCCCGGCTCGTTCTAGGGTTTAGGGGTTGGTCAGAAGCCCTGTTCAGGTCCCGACCGAATCTCGCACATCCCAGGAGGCGTCGAAGGCCGCGAGCTCGAAGATGTGATCAACCACGCCCTGCAAACCCAAGGGTTGTCAGAAGGGTTAGGGTTTAGGGTCTAGGGCTTGAGGTTTTTGACATGTGTAAGGTATAGGGTGTAGGGTTGCAGAAGGGATTTATGGTTCAAGCTTCGGCGAGTTTTAGGGTTTCGGGTTCTGGGGTTTAGGGGTCAAGGGTTCCTATACCCATGGATTCGAAAGAGCTGTACCCAGAGAGTCCATGCCCATTAATTAAAAATGCGATATAGTATTACGTTTTATTTAAACTATAAGGTGCTACGCCGTCTCATGTAGGAAGTTGAGGGTTCATGTGCCCAAATGGTATATAAGTTGGTTGGCCTTAAAGTAGTCCCTGTGTAGGTACTTTGGGGCCAATGAATATACTATATCAGTATATGGACCCTTAGGGTAACAATATTCTGAGATCCAATGCCAACTTCATTCATATACTCACTGCAAACTCCTCAGAACAATAGAGTACGTTCGGCATGCACAACACATGAGCGGGGGTCATCGTACTGCACAAAGCTGTCCTTGAACATCATCGGTTCAGCTGGTAACGGGTCTTCGCGGCCATGCCCTGGACTGCCCGGCCCTCGCGGAGGAACCAAGGCTGGAGCCAGCGTCAGCTTCGGCACCGGCCATTTCCGCATCTTGTTCTGGGGGGTGGCGTTGTTGTGATAGCGCTGGGGTGGTGTCAAATGCTTTCTGAATAGTAGCACAGTCTTGGCTTGCTTGTGACCAACCTCACTGACAATTGTCGAAAGATGCCTTGAACTTCCACGGAGGATGCACATAGTCCTCGGTCTCCCGCCCAAACACATCTTTTCCCCATCGTAGATCAGGGTGAGCGCCTCCAAGAGCTTGTTCTGCATGATCTCTTGTTCTTCCCTTGAAGGATAATCATAATTGTTCCAAGCTCCATATGTATATTATCTGGGGTTGTTGCGGGTCTCTGCATTGTAGGGTATCCCACTGGAAGCCCGGCGACTTAGGAGGTCCTAGCAACCGTGCAGCACAGTCCGCATGATTGTATGACCTGCGATTGAAACTGCTGAGATGGCCCTAAACCCTAAACCCTAAACCCTAAACCCTAAACCCTAAACCATGTGGTAATATACACTGGGTCCCGAAGTACCCCTGTAGGGACTACTCTAAGGCCAACTTATATACTAATTGCGCACATGGACTCTGCAGGTTTGTGGCTTCGCAGCTCCACCCTGTGTGTGCGAGGAAGCCCACAACAACCCAACACCCAAACTAAGTTTAGGGTTTAGGGTTTAGGGTTTAGGGTTTAGGGTTTAGGGTTTATTCAAACTAAGACTTAGCCCGCAAGCCTCATACTCCTGAGAGAAAACATGCCCATCAAACTAGTTGTAGCGAGCCCTGAAATCATGGAGGGGCCCTATATCCTTGCGTAGACAAGAGATACATGAATGGTATTGGGCCTGAAATACCCCTAGACCAAATACGCCCTTGGAGAACTCCCACAAAACCCTGAGGGTCCATGTACCATAGTAGTGCATACCTTCGGCCTACATGGACCCTTAGGGCTTTGAATGCACTCGTTTTTTTCGAATGCCGCCTATATTCAGCCCAACCAAAACACTTCCTGCAAAGCCCTACACCCGAAGAACAGAAACTAAACCCGAAGCCCTATCACCTTTTACCCTAAATCCTAACAGAACACCCCCCAACCTTAAACCCTAAGCTAAGCCCTGAACCCTAAACTTCCCTAAACTCTAAACTTCCGTAAACCCTCAACCTCCCTAAACCCTAAACTTCCCTAAACCCTCAACTTCCCGAAACCCTAAACCCTAAACCCAAAGCCCCACAAAGAGGACCCAGGAGCTAAACCCTAAACCCTAAACCCTAAACCCTAAACTCGCAATCA
>CAJNDV010037129.1:9935-20427 GCA_905221635.1 Symbiodinium sp. CCMP2456 | reverse complement strand
AAACCCTGAACCCTAAACCCCAGCAAGGACCTGCCAGGGACTTAGGCTTTAGGGTTAAGGGGTTTCGGGCAGGTTTTAAATCTTGTGGTGCTGGTAGTCGTGAGCAGCAGCTGTAGCAGCAGCAGCAGCAGCAGCAGCAGCAGCAGCAGCAGCGGCAGCAGCATCAGTATCAGTAGCAGTAGTGATCAGTAGTGGTAGCCTGCAGTTGCAATTGCAGTAGTAATCGCCATCGCAGTGGTAGCGATGGTGGTAGTGCTGGCGGTGGGTGGTGGTTACTGGAGGTACTTGTAGCACCGATGGATGATGATGTTGCTGTTGCTCTCGTTTGCTGAGCTACAACCGGAAGGTGTCAAATCTTTCATCCCTGCACGGCCCTACACCCGCCAGTCAATTTCTGCCATTGTACCTGTTCGTTGACGGATACCGGCCATGAAGCCGGAACACGCAGAATTTGGGTCATGGACTGCAACATGTGCCAGCAAGTAACAGATCCAGCTACGGCTGTCCTTTTCTGAGTCAATAGGTATACTATCTAGCAAAACAAGGCAAGCACAAGGCTTCTGCCAGTTCTTTCACTGTTACAAAAGTCTTCGCCGAGAGCACGAAAATGGTGCTGCTAGTTGTCGCGATGCCGGTGGTATCCGGTGGTGACCGGTGGTGGTGCTGGTGGCGGTGAGGGTTGTGGCGATGGTGTCATCACCGCTTTTTTTTGGCATGATGCATCCGTTGTTACGACCATCGTGTGTAGCTATGTTGGCTCTCAAGATTCGATACTGAGCCCCCCGATGGGTCGCATCTCTCGCAGCTGCGCCGCTGCAGCATCGGCCAGCCAGTCAAAGACAGGATCACTTTGCTCAGAAGGCGGCGGAACCTCGAGACGGCTCCATGAAGCAGGAGGAAATCTTTCCGCCTACAAGCGCAAGATCTCAACCCGAATCCTGGGGACCACTCCGCCACAATGCTGAACTCATTACAATACTATTTCAATACTATCATAATATACTATTATAGTACTATTATAATACTATTATAATACTATTATAATACTATTATAATACTATTATCATACTATGATAATGCTATGTTAATACTACTAAAATACTACTAGAATACTACTATGCTACCATTAGAATGCTCCTCCCCGGTGCCCGAGCTTCCCAGGAGGGCCCGGGGAAGGCGCCTCCTCGGCGCCAGGCGTGCGAAGGGCGACAGTCAGCTCCAGGCGCCGGAAGTCCAGGCTTTCTACCTCGGAAAGTGTAGGGGTTTAGGGTTTAGGGTTAGGGTTTAGGGTTTAGGGTTTAGGGTTTAAGGTTTAGGGGTACTGAGAGCAATGAAACGACGATGATGCGGCTTGCTGCTGATGATGCCGATGGCGATGACGATTACGATGGTGAAGGCGGTGATAATGCTGAGACCAGAGTGATGCAAAAACTCGTGGCGACGCTGTTGATTGGACGCTGCTGGTGGTGGCGGTGATGACAAGGATGATGCTATGATGGTCGTTCTGCTGGACGGCGTGAAGGCAATGGTGCCGGTGATGGCGGGCCAGAACATAATGAGGGTGATGGGGTGCGCCGCTGCCGAACGTGATGGTGATGATGCTTCTGTGAATTGGTAATGCCGCTGATGCTGGCGAACACCATCATCAGCATCGGCATAATCATTCTCAGCATCAAAACTGGTGATAACCATGATGCTTCGTGTAAGTATGGTGGTCAAGAACAGATTTATGCTGATACAACTTGATATGATTGTCTCGAACGCCTTTCTGGAGAGCATTGTTTGCACTATATCTTAAAAGGTTATGTGCCCACCTATATGCGTGTGCATGTTACACCATTCGTCTTTCGGAAGAAATTCCAATACGGAAACTTTAGCGTGAAAGAACGCGGGCCCCACAGCCTTGATTTCTGTGTGTGTGTATATATATATATATATGTGTGTGTGTGTGTGTATGTGTATATGCACTTACATGTGTGTGTGTGTATATATATATATATATCGGTTCCCTTGTTCCGAAACGAGACGGCTGTTCGGCTAAGAGCCTCGGGCTTCCAGATTTCAGCATGCAACCTTCGATGCCCAAGGGTTCAATCATGGTTTGGGTGCGTTCGAACGAGTTTCTGAAGGGTGGGAGGGCATCCCGGGATTTGAGAGGGGTTGGGCACGGCGCACCATCCGGTTCCAGCGCACATTGTAAACTACAGTGGTTTAGAGCGGGATATGCGGCAAGACACCCAAGAAAAACGCAAGAGATATTCAGATTGCGAAATACCAGAACACCCCGAAAGTGCCTCACGTAGAGAACAACGAACAGCACAGCCAATGAACTGCCTGGTGGCGCTTGGCGCTGAAGCATTAGCAAACTAAGTATTACAACCACCATGTCAGAAGCAGTCTGAAAGACTTATCCTTGGAGCAGGCCACCGCCAAGACAACCTCGTGGGAGGCCACGCGGTTGATTTGCCAGCCCTTCCGAAGAAGCTCCTCCTAAAGCAGGGATGGAGGGGGGTTCGGGGCAGCCCGAGACCAGCCACAACGCAGACCCTAACTAATTCCAATCATAAGCTCGAGGAGGCCAAGGCCGAAGAGTTCCACTTAGCAAGACTGTACCCAAACCAAGAAACCGAAACCTGGACTGTCGCCAAAACTAAAACTCAACGAACCCAAGTGCCGTCTCCCCTCCAGACTCCAGCAGCCTAGAAGCTTACCAAAGCGTCATGCACTGTCCGATGGCGTGCCTGCGAGGCGATCATAACCCGGTCTCTCAGCATGTGGAACGTTAGGGCATCCGCCAACAGCATCTCCGCCTGGAGAAGCCTGAGCAGCTGAGTGAGTCAAAGGCGGGCTGTGTTTCACTTATTGCAATATCTTGGTTTGAGTATTTCCCAAGACACTAGCACTAGCACTACACTATCCTTGCTGATGCTGATGCTGCTTGGTAGTGCTGCTTCTAGTACTGGCAGTGTTACTTGTACCAGTCGTAGTGCTAGTATGAACATCAGTGCTAATATTACAGAATACAAATACACATGTATAACAAGTCCGAAAATACTAACGTACTGATGCACGAAAATGAAACGAATGTACTCATATGCTGAAATGCTTGCACACTGTCATACTGTCATACTGATAACATACCATTGCCAATGTACTGTCATACTCATATACTCATCTACTACCATACTGATTTACGATGGTATGAATATACGAAAACAGTATGAGAATACAGTAACATCGAGCATACGAATAGCAATACATATACTAGTGCTGATACCAGTAATGATGCTAATAGCTGCCGATGGATGTGTATATATATATATATATATACCTGGATGTACACCTACATATACTCATTCGTATAAATGCATCAACATATGCACACGCATAATGCGTAACACATGATACACAATACATATTATACGTAATAATATACTCATGCTCATGCTCATGCTCATACTCATACGGCTATTTTGATCACTACATCCCCTCATTTCCATAAGCTAACGGAACTGACGGCAACCAGACCGACGAACATCGCCCAGTGGCGCTCTGTGAAGTGCCTCCGGACGCGGCGTGCTCGGATCCCAAGGTGGTGGAAGAAGTGCCTGCAGGAAAGGAAACTGCAGGTGGGGGAGTTTAGGGTATATAGGGCTTCTATAAGGCTTCCATACTGTGCTTCTGTCTACTATCATGGAATAAAACAGAGTACAACAGAATATAACAGAATGTATAACAAACTGGATGGAGTATGCTAATATATAAAATATCTGAAGTCTAGAGGTTACAAACAAGAAGGCTTGTTGCCACGGTCATCCTCACCGTTACTCTTATCATCACCACCACTGTTCTACTTCTTCCTGCATAGCATCCTCATATACCCCTTCAGCCTTCTCCGTCGATGCTGGCCGTCATCCTCGGGCCTTTGGGTTCAGAACCTTGGGGGTTTTACCCTACAGCCCACACCCTAAAACCCTAAAACCCTGAAAAACCCTAAAATTCTAGAACCCTAAACCCTAAACCCTGAAACCCTGAAACCCTGAAACCCTAACGACCCTAATGGTTGAGGGCTTCTGCTTCGGCCCTGCGCGCCATCCCTAAACCCTAAACCCTAAACCCTAAACCCTCGACCCTAAACCCCACACCCTAAACCCTAGAACCTAAACCCTAAACCCTAAACCCTAAACCCTATCCCCGCACGGAGATCGCCTGGCTCCTGCCCTTCAGGCCCTGGCCCCGCAGCTGGAGCAGCAGGCGCATGCGGCTGTGAATTAGCCTTCTTTTTCAGGGTTTATAGGGATTTAGGGTTTCGGGATTTAGGGTTTAGGGTTTAGGGATTTAGGGTTTAGGGATTTAGGGTTTAGGGCTTAGGGATTTAGGGTTTAGGGTTTAGGGGTCTTGGGAAGTTTAGGGGGTTCCCAAGAAGTACCGGGAGTTTTGGGTCTTGGGCTGCAACTACCCGGAGTTTTGGCCTTGGGCTTTTGCGAGGTTTTGAGGTTGTAGGTCAAGCGTTGCAAGGGCAGGTAGCTTGGGAAGGAGTCGCCTTGGCTTGAAGCCCAAGAAGGCGTAGAACATAGCTCAGGACAGCCCGCTTCTGCGAGGGTTACTCAAAGGCATGATGGGTACTATAAGTGACTATAAGATACTATAAGGGATACTACAATAAGGGCTATGGTAAGAGGTCTCCATCTGAGGCTACAGACCCGAAGCCCTCGACGATGCTTGAAGGCCGATGCCCTGTCTGCAAGCCAAAGGGCTGTGAGAGCTCCACGGGGAAGTTCAGGCAAACCTGGCTCGGGCTTGTGTGGCTTTGAGGGTATTAGGCTTTGGGGATTTGGGGTTTAGGATGTCTGGGTTTAGAGCTCGCGAGCGTGAGCCGCAGTTTTCGGATAGTGGTGACGCATGCATGTGTACAGTAGTTGTCTCTTTTTGCACCCCTCATGGTACCGCTTATACTACCACTTGTAGCAAGCAGTATCCCTTTTCGCACCCCTCATAATATCCCTCCCTATCCTCATTATCCTAGTACCCCTTAAACCTAAACCCTAAACCCTAAACCTTAAAATACACCCGCCTAAAATCTGTGGACGGGCGACGCCCTTCTTCGGGTGGCTGGTGACGCGCACCCGCGGCCGCGTCGCCAGCAAACGCTTCGGCGGCCTCATCCTTCCTGTCCACCTTTCTTGCGAGTTTGGTCTCGGGTTTAGGGTGTAGGCTTTGGGGTTAAAGTTTAGGCATTTTGGGGTTGGTTCGTGCGTTGTTGAAGAAAGCTTTCGCCAAGACCGGTGGGGTTTGGGGTTTGAGTAGAAATCGCCCAACAGCGTGGTAACATCATGGATTCTTATGTTCGCTCGCTGATAAGCACATGTCCACTCCCACCGTGGCGAGCCCAGTGTTGCTGTGGCCGCATCCTAGGGCCCTAATAGCCATGCATTGTAAGGATGACCACGTTGAATCGCTCGAACAGTCCCTAAACCAGGGCCGCACTCTTCGCCTTCTGAAGGCTACAGAATTTATTCAAATTCCGAAATCGCGAACTCGCTACAGTGCCGGGCAAATTTTGTGGTGCACATCGTCTTCCGCACGTGTCCGTCCCGACAAATCGTGACAACTCGCAATCCCAAAACACAACATGTTGCGGAAAAACCGACCAAGACGCAGCTCGATGGCATATTGACCTGCGACACAGTGAAGATGCCATCGCTGGCCGAGGAAAGAGAGAGCAGCCTCCATCTCCGCAAGCTGCTGGAGCGCTTTGTTTGTCAAACGAGCATTGGCGATGTCCAAGAGCTCTTGACGATGAGCTTCAGCCGCCTCGTCCACCTCCGAGGCGTGCCGCATGACCTGCGAGAAGTCCAGGGGCCTCGGCACCGCCGACTGGAGAGCCAGGAACTGAGTCTCGCCCTCACCGCCGCTCAGCAGCTGCGCTGCCGTGGTTGCACGCTGCACACCGTCCAAGGCCGTCTCCTGTGCCTCCCGCAGAAACTCGATCCGCTCCCGGTCGCTCTCAACCGGACCCGCACCCTCGTGTCGGCGCCGTTTCGCAGCCGACTCCTCCAGAAGCAGTCGCTCGACGCAGCGGCTCGGAGTGGCATCTGGATCCTCCCAAACGGGCTGCAGACTTCCATCCCGGTGCTGGTCGAAGCGAAGCAGCACGGAGCCGACCGGGCTCTCGAGGACTACGGGGACCTTCGCAGCATTGGCAGCAGTGGCCATGCCGGGTAGTGTGGCATGCGCTGCCGATGAGCCTAGAGGAGGAGCAAAGCACCTGGAATAGAATACCCAAGATACACAGGTGCAGCGGACAATGAAACATGCGTCTGTGACTGCATGGAAGTTTGCTCCATGTACACACACTGCTTCTTTCTGAAGCTGCGGGGATGCACGACGCATCAGGATGCAGCCGCCCCAGGGCCGCAGAAGTTACTGGGACCTCCACTATCTGCAAGGTCAACACCTGTGATGACGAGCTGATCTGCAAGCTCGCATATTCTACCTCTTCACCCATGCTCACCGGACTGCATGATTTCTGGGGGCTCCCTAAACACCGAACCTCAAAATCCTCACAGAACTCCGACTGCGCTTTTTCTCGGCAGCATCACCAGTCCATGAGGACATCCTGCGCAGGTCAGCCAAAGCAGAAAGCCCTAATCTTGAACCCCCCTAAACCCTAAACCCTAAACCCTAAACCCCTAAACCCTAAACCCTAAACCCTAAACCCTAACCAGAAAACCCAAGCCGAAGCTATGCACGGCGCATCCGAAGACCTTGGACTCGAAATCTTCCGTCACCCTGCAGCCTGGTGGTACATCATACTCGGTTTAGGGTTTACGGCCTAGTGCGGAAGGCATACCAACAATGTTGCTGTCTTCGAGCTATATAGGAGTTTTCAATACGCCTTCCATGGTTGAAACCTTGCTGAATCTGATAGCGCCAACGACTGCAGCCTTCGGGAAACATGAAAACCTGCCCATTGCAAGGAATCCCCTTCTGCAACATGTCTAGGGAGTGTGCCAGCCTGTCAACCATACATCAGAAGCCACCACGCCCTCACAGCTCAGCATAAGCCACATCTAAGAGCTGTTCTTCATAGATGCCCCCCCTACCCCGAGCCTGAACCTGAACTCTCCCATCACCCCGTCCTCGTTGCCGACAGAGTCCTCGGGAGGCTGCAGCCACCTTTGATTAGGGTTTAGGGTTTAGGGTTCAGGGTTTAGGGTTTAGGGTTTAGGGTTTAGGGTTTAGGGTTCAGGGTTTAGGGTTTAGGGTTTAGGGTCCACTCTGCTCATGGCTTGAAAAGGAGGCGATTCGGCCTTTGAGCTTTGTGCAGATCGCCTTCGTCTTTGCTTGGTGTCGTCAGAGCAGGAGCACCACTACCACTACCACTACTACTACCACCACCACGACAAATACTACCACCACTACTACTACTACTACTACTACCACCACCACCACCACCACCACCACGACAAGTACTACCACCACCACTACTACTACTACTACCACCACCACCACCACCACCACCACTATTACTACTAACTACTGCTGCTACTGTACTGCTATGGCTACTGCTACTGCTACTGCTAATACTGCCAACACCACCAGTACTACTACTTTGCCGCCACCACTACTGGCTTCTACAAGTAGCTACTAGCTACTGGCTACTGGCGCCTGGCTACTTGCTACTGCTACTCCCGCTCCAGCCCCTAAACCCTAAACCCTACTCCCGCTCCAGCCCATACATCCGGGCCTGGTCAGAAACTCGCACTTCTCCGGGCAGACGCGGCCCCCTGCCTGCCAGCTTTTGGGGACTCGGGGGTAAGTGTTTGAGTTGGAGGTTTCCGTGGTTTGGGGTTTGATATGCAGCTATGCAGGATTTGGGGGTTTCGGATTTAATGAGCTTGGGATTTGTTTAGAATCCTCGGAAGTTTGTCAGCATCTCGGGGCACCTTGGCTCTGTCTCTCTAGAGGAGTGAAGAGGGGATAGCCCTCGCACTGTACCTGTACTGATACGATGACGAGTACTGAGACTGATGCTAAACAGATGCCAAAAACTGATACTTAAACATTCATACTCGTATAAACACGAATACCCAGACTAAGGCTAGTACCGGTGCATCCGGACTGCACTTGGCCCTCCCAGATCTGATCAGTGGAAACCCAAATCTGGGATTTTGGAGTATGGGGCTTCGGTTTTGGGGCATGTAGTGTTAGGGTTTAGAGAATATAGCTTGTAGGGCAAGCTCCCGAAAAGACACAAGGCTAAATCAATAGAGCTGAGCTTTGCGATGGATTGCCCTAAACCCGAAACCCTAAATCCAGTCGGTCGGTGCTCTTAAGCCCTGAACCACCCTAAATCCCCGAAACCCCTAACCCCCTATACTAAACCCTAAACCGGAAACTCTACATGCCAGAACTGTAAAGAAACCACTACCATCGCCTTGCACTCGTTGCGAAGGGGGCAGCAGAGACACGGCACCACGAGGCGGCCCTCTCCTTCCGCCTGCGCCGGAGTTGGCGTTTGGGTGGTTTTGGGTTTTAGGGATTCGGGGTTTGGGGTTTAGGTTTTAGGGATTCGGGGTATTTGGGGTTTAGGGTTTTTGGGTTTTAGGGATTCGGGGTTTGGGGTTTAGGTTTTAGGGATTCGGGGTATTTGGGGTTTAGGGTCTAGGGGTTTGGGGGTTAAGGGGTTTGGGGGTTTAGGGTTATAGGGATTCGGGGTACGTGGGGTTGTAGGGTAGGGCTTTTGGGTGGCAAGCCTCTAAAACCTGAAGCCCCATAGTGCCTTTACGTCTGAGGAATACATCCTCAGACCACGGGCCGGAATGAGGATGAAGCCGAACTCCACAAACCCCGAAACCTCAAAGACCAAAGCCCGACCTCAATCCTGAAACCAAGGGAGTACCTATAGTCTCCATTGTAGTTCTTTGTTTTGGTTTAACCCATTATATATTAAGGATTTTATAAGGCATCCCCAAAAAGGAACTACAATAGAGACTATAGGTATGAATCAACACAGATACGATTATGCAACTGCATAATGGGCATCGATCTCTGTAGGAGACGGCCGCACAGCCCCTGGCCTGCCGCAAGAAGCTTGGCAAGCGGGCCGCGAAGATATCCATGGGCTGGTCAAAGCCACCTGACCCCCGTTTTTTGCGTGGCCCTTTTCCTACCCCGTGCTCGAGCCTTGTCGGTGTGAAGGAGAAACCAGCCACCCGCGATACTAAACAGACCTATGGAAAGCTGAAGCTGAGTGCAATAAGGAATTGAGGTTTCAGGAACCTTCGCCACATGATCGCGACTGGAGCACGAGGAGGCCTCCTCAACCTCTGAGGCTCAAGATAAAGCATCCCCCAACCGATTAAAGGGTTTCGGCGGCGTTAATCTACCATCTAGCGATCGGAAAGGCAACGTAGAGACTCAAAACTTGCAACTTCGGAAATCGGAAGACTTTATGCAGGGGCACTGTCAGCAGGCTGCTTTTTCGGTTCCAGCCCAAGGCCTGGGCCTAAAGGCAGAAGCGACCCATGGACTGGACTCTCTCCGAAATCAGGTTAAGCGTTTAGGGGTTTAGGGTTTTAGGTTTAGGGTTTTAGGTTTAAGGTTTAGGGTTTTGAGTTTAGGGTTTTCGGTTTAGGGTTTAGGCAACCCTTTTTGTGCCAAGCCCTGGCCCGGAGATGGATTTCGCACTCCCAAGACACCTTTCCGGCGGCGCACAAAGACCCGCTGTCCATCGGAGGTGACGAGGGAGGAAACCTCCTGCAGGAGTTTGAAGGTTTAGGCTAAGGCCATCCATCATGACCCGAGGATTTTGCAGGTTTTTGCGTTTCTCGGGGGGTTTAGGGCGAAGCGGGAGGGATGATTGCATCTTGCGGCTTACAAAAACGACAGCAAGCAATGTTCAAAAAGCATATACCGCTGTGCAGCTGCACGGATGTCTTGACAAAAACACAAAAAAACATGGATCTTGAAGATCCAACTCCGCATACGTCGAAAACATCCCTGCGCACAGTGTTTTCGGGCGAACACGAAAGCCTGATTATCAAAGTTGACGTTTTGACAATGACCAACACACTGCCGGTGAATGCGCACGCACAAAACGCCGAGGTTTGAGTGTTGTCCTGCGTTGACCACAGAATTGCCATGCGCAAAATCGCCACGTTCACAATGGGCGGAGTTGACTTTAGGGTTCGTGGTTCATATTGGGCGGTTTATGTGGGTTTCTGGGTCTCTGGCACTGTGCTGTTCCCCACAAATCCCACTTAAAGCCATCCTTGGAGATCTATGAGTCCTCTTTCGATGTTGCAGTTTTCCGAAACCAAGAGGCCTTCAGGGTTCCTGGGAGCAGGGCTTATTTCGGGCTTCCAGGAGGTATCCTAAACCCCGAAGCCTTCGGGGCTCGGGTTTTGGGGTTTAGGGGTTTAGGGTTTGGGGTTTAAGGTTTAAGGGTTTGGGGGTTTAGGGTTTAGGATTTGGGGATTTGGGGGTT